>OVAO01002120.1:0-13387 GCA_900406285.1 Biscutella auriculata
CGGCTAAACCCAAACCTGAAAGAAGTTGTCAAAAAGGAGATCCTCAAATTACTCGATACCGGAATCATATACCCTATCTCCGATACTAACTAGATCTCACCTGTGCATGTGGTTCCCAAAAAGGGTGGGATCACTGTCATAAAAAATGACGATGACGAGTTCATCGCCACCAGGACCATTACCGGCCACCAGGTGTGTATCGACTACAGGAAGTTGAATACAACAACTAGAAGTATCACTTTTCTCTACCCTTCATCGACCAAATGCTCGAAAGACTAGCAAGTCACCTGTATTACTACTTCTTGGACGAATATTCTGGATTCTTTCAAATCCCCATTCACCCACATGACCAAGAGAAAAAAAACTTCACTTGTCCCTATGGCACTTTTTCCTATCGAAGAATGCCTTTCGGCCTATGCAACGCACCTGCAACATTTCAGCGGTGCATGATGTCGAGGATGCCGTGGAAGTTTTCATGGACGACTTCTCTGTACACGGAACCTCTTTCTTCGCCTGCTTGGCCAATCTCTGTAAGGTCCTTGAGCGGTGTGAAGATACCAATTTGGTACTCAATTTGGAAAAATGCAATTTCATGGTAAATAGCGGAATAGTCCTGGGACACAAGATATCTGAAGCGGGAATTGAGGTGGACAAGGCCAAAATAGACGTCATGACACATCTGGCACCACCATCAAATGTAAAAGGAATCAGAAGTTTTCTCGGCCACGCCGGTTTTTACCGACGCTTCATAAAGGATTTCTCAAAAATCGCCCGGCCTCTAACGAGACTTCTCTGCAAAGAAACAGAATTCCTTTTTGATGACGAATGTCTGGCAGCTTTCACAAAAATCAAGAAAGAGCTGATAAGCACACCCATTGTTCAACCCCCATACTAGGAATTGTCGTCTTAGATAATGTGCGCGCTAGTGATTATGCTGTAGGCGGAGTCCTTGGACAAAGAAAGGACAAAAGCTGCACGTAATATTATTCAAGCAGAACGCTTGACGACACTCAGATAAAGTACGCTCCCACCGAAAAGGAGCTGCTAGCGATAGTTTTCGCTATTGAAAAATTTAGATCTTACCTGGTAGGCTCAAAAATCATCGTCTACACCGATCACGCAACCCTAAGACATCTGTTTGCAAAGAAAGATGCAAAGCCTAGATTATTTAGATGGATCCTATTGCTTCAGGAATTCGATCTGGAAATCAAGGATAAAAAGGGAATTGAAAATGGGATTGCTGATCATTTGTCTAGGATGTGAATAGACGAAGGAATACCTATAGATGATTCCGTACCGATAGAGCAACTAATGGGAATAGCGCTTTATAACCACTTTGATACCATGCATGATACGCTCTGCGACATAAGAGTTATCACTGTGACCCCTCAAAGAGACCCTTGGTACGCAGATACTGTAAACTTCCTTGCTTGTGGAACAGAACCACCAGGCTTGGAAGGATATAAAAAAAGCAATTCCTAAAACAATCCAAGCGCTTCTACTGGGACGAGTCCTATTTGTACACTCTTTGTAAAGACGACATTTACAGAAGATGTGTCGCAGATGAATAAGTTGAAGGAATTTTAATGCAATGCCATGGTTCCCCTCACGGTGGACATTTTGCCACCTTCAAAACCGTCACAAAAGTTTTGCAAGCCGGTTTCTTGTGGCCCACGATGTTTAAGGATACACACCACTTTATAGTGCGTTGTGACCCTTGTCAAAGAAAGGGCAACATCAGTAAACGAAACGAAATGCCCAAAAACCCGATAATGGAAGTCGAGGTGTTTGACGTTTGGGGTATAGATTTTATGGGTCCCTTTCCAACCTCTTTCGGAAATTCATACATCCTCGTGGCAGTTGACTATGTGTCCAAGTGGGTCGAAGCAATCGTCTGCCCCACTAACGATGCTAAGGTGGTCACGAAGCTATTTAAGAGCATAATATTTCCGAGGTTTGGAATCCCTAGGATCGTAATTAGATTCAACATTTAGATTCAACATTCATGGGTTAAGACTGACTTCTACGTTATTGAGTCGATGTCAAAGAGGAACAAAGTGGTTGTGTTAGGAAACGAATTTCTTAAAGATGCACGAGGAAGCATAGACTTTAGTCACTATAGTCATGTTTTGAAGAAAGTCAGAAAGGATCATCGCAATAGAATCTACTTCCCGGTGTGTGTTGACAATAAAGATGTGGATAAGTATGGAACTCAGGATATGCACGACTATCAAACTCCAGAATCCGAGATTGGGTCAAACGCTATATCAGATTATGGAGAAGTTGAAGACGCCGAGAGTTTTATAAGAGATGAGCGTGAGGCTGAAGCACCAGTTAATGAAGCACATGTCCACCTTACTGCATTGTTCCCGGACCCACCACACGTGTACACGCCGAGCTATCTTCTTCAGGAAGAGTTGGCTATCCGAGTATGGACGATGGAGGGGCAAACGTGTTACGGTCGAGCCACTATGGAAGGGCTCATGGACCGAGTAGAGAAGCTCGAGTCAAACCACAACAACCATTGATCCCTATATTCAGGACGTCAAAGCTTTGTGATGTTAAACAAGCTCGCTGTGGAGGAAGTCTCGTGTTTATCCCTTGTAAATATGTTATTTGAATTTTCTAGAGTTTATATTGGATGGCGGTGAACTAATGAGTTTTTGATATTATCAAATTTCAGGTACCAAACGTCTTAGGACCGAAGAAAAAGATGAAATGAGAAGGAAGCTCGGCTTATAAGGCGATGGATTGGGCATGTGTCGACCAATCTAGGCGAAACCCGCACGCAAGGTATAGTGTCGGTCAAGCCTTGACCGATCCACACCATGGGCTTGACCAATGCACATTTCCTTTCCCCCCCCCCTTTACCCGATTTTGCCTTCGTTTTAAACACAAAAACCCTTCTTTTCACTTCTTCTTCATTCCAAAACTCTCTCTCACCACTTTTTCTTCAAAGAACACAATTTCATCTTTTGAAACCTTGATTCTTGCTCAAATTTGTTGGTTTTTGTTGCTAAGATCTCGGGTTTTCTTCAATACTTGCTAGTTTCACCATTTAATTCTCCATTTCTAGCATCTAAGGTATAATCCAAGCTCTCATTTTCGTGGGTACTATTCACCTAGAGCAAAACTTGAAATTTTCAAAACTTTTAGGTTGTGATTAATATTCTATTTGCTTAGAGCACTTTGACAGGTATAATGTTGCTTGTTTCTCTTGATGATTGAGTCTTAAGTTGCATGAATTTTGAAAAATCTTGAAATGCTGGCTCTTGTATTTTTCATGAGAATTTGGATATGGATTTATACTTAATAGAAATGGCTAGCATGCTGTGAGATGGAATTGGAGTATGATTGTTGAGAAACTACAAAGATTTGGACCTTATTTTGATAGACTTTGGAATCTTGTAAAACATTGATGTGTTCTTCAAAAATGTTGAAGTTTAAAATTGAAATTTGAACTTTATGTTTGGTCGATTATAAAACCGCTTGATTATGTATTGTATTTGCCTATCGATTGTTTCCCCTTTGTATCAACTTGGTTTATGAACTTATATTATTAAATTTTTAAACTTTGAACCTAATGAATCTTTGAACTGGATTTTTTTCGATATTTTATGTCAAGTTCAAGGATACCCAACATAGATAAGGGGAAAGGAGTATTTGAATGGATCACAACCGAGAGCCTGAACGGGTCTCGCGCCTTCTTGAAGAACCCGAGCACTTGCCACAAGATTTATTACCGGAAATGGCTTCCGAAGACTTCCCCGAAGAGCACTATCATTTTTCCCACCACCCCGTGAGGATCCCAAACCTATAGATCATTCGGTGGAGTACACGAAGCTCACCCTCTATTATGCACTCATGGAGTGTGCTTTCGTCCCTTCAGTTCTACAGGACATTGCCAGTCAGCGTACCTTGGGCATCGAGAGCGAAGTCCGACAAATACTGCAAGGTGTTGGCATAGATGCGGTTATGAATCTGCATCTTCCAGGTTTCAGGGAGCATACATGCGCTTTTCTTGCCTCGCTGGAGGTTCACTTTCCTGAGGATAAAACGCCGGAAGATTCAGGGATGGAATATATCAGTTTCACGGGTTGGGACGAAGTTGAGCGTCAGGTTTACTTTGATGATATCACTGAGGTTTTTTGGTTTACCAAAGGAGGTGTTGAGTTTGGAGCGCTTTCCCTGCTGAGATTAACATCCTATGGAACACGATCGGTTCCAAATCATTTAGTGCGGGGAAGACCAAGTGCTCTCTCATTCGGCATCCTCCTCCGCAGTATGTACACAAGATTCTCACTCACTCGTTTACCACGAGACGAGAGACATGAATCCTGCGAGCGGAAGAGTTCAGTTTCATTGGTCACGGATTGGTTCCTTTTATCTGTGCACTTCGTGAAGACGACGATTGGTTTCCAGGTTTAGAGCTACGAAAATACAGTCCCGTAAAGCTTCTCTGTCAGTAGTTTCAGGATATTCAAGAATGCGGATGGGCCTGAAAGGATGGAAGCCCACGGATCAATATCGGGAATATTGTGACTCAAATCCTGAAGCTTGCTGAAGTCGCTTTACCGAAAGGCGAAGATGGCGTTCGACCTAGGGCAATGGATATTGCTTATCTGAAGAGGTCATACTTTCTAGATGGGAAAGTTAGGGAACGTTTCGTCTACAAGTTCACATCTGGTGGACGTGAGCATCAGGCTCTCCTGTCGAACACCCAGATCCCTTCGTTTGCTACTCCCGCGAACATCATTTTCAACCCCAGTTCGCACGAGACTCCAGACCCCCTCTGTCCAGATTCGAGGATAGAAAGCTCCAATGCTCCAAGGGATGCACATTACGCCGTCCCGTCTCTCACTACAGAATATTATGGCAATCAGACTTCCAATGTCTACGGGATTGGACGATACTTAGCGCCTCCCTCCCCTACTCCGCTTATACCGGGACCTGTTCAAGACCTTCACATGGAGATACCTAGGCTGTCCCGAGGGAATCTTTACCGGGATAGAACCATCAGGAAGATGGCAATAGAGGTAAAGAAGGGAAAGACAGAGATGAGGGAGATAGACAGAGTCATTCACGAGATGGGTTATGAGATTCAGAAGCTAACCGCAATGTTTAAGAAGAAATTGAGTTGTGTTGGTTCCGGTTCTGACACTCCAGTGTGGGATGGCTCAGATGAGGAGGTATTAGTCCACAGACGCACCAAGAAGAGAGGGCGACCACCGAGCACAAGACAACGCCCTATCATACAGACCCCTCCGCGCCCCACTTCAGCCAATGTGTCACCCTCATTCTCCACTGATGGAGATTTTGATCTTTCCACCAACATCTATTGAGGTCCTCTCTTATCACCTTTTTCTATATATAATATGCATTTAGTTTTCTTCCTTTACTTTCGGTTCTTTCTCTTCACTTGGACTTACACAGGGACTGTGTAGTTTAAGTTTGGGGGAGGAACCACCTTCGTGTTAATCATTGTTTGTTCGTTTTGTTTTCTTTCTTTGAATCTCATATGCATTGTTAATAGTTATGGATTTTTAGAAAAAAACCAAAAAAAAATCAAAAAATTTATAAAAACCCAAAAAGATTTTTTCATTCTTTTAGGATCGAGTCTAGAATCATATGCATAGGGAATTACTGAAGATTTTGGGTTTTCCTCAGAGTTTGTGTAGCCTTGTCGGGTATTCTTAGGAAGCATGTTAGTGGGAAACGCGTTATATGTTGATTCATGATATGTTGATCCTTCCTAATTGCTTACTTAGGCTTCAGAATTAGCTCTTTCTCATAAGGACCTAAATTATAACATAAAACCGTGCCTGAAATCCCCTATTAAGTTCCCTAAGGTGTATATGGTTAGAATAAAGAGGTATGACTTTACAAAAATGATACCCAAGAAGATTTGGGAGCCAAGACCATTCACCGTGAAATGAGAATAGGAGTATGAAAGCTTAACCGCTTAGGTGTTTGTTCGAATGCCACGAAGTCCGTAGTAAGGGGATGGGGTCCTGGGTGCATATCCACTCTTCGGGGCTCACTCAACCTGATGTGGAGCTGTGATAAGGGGATGGGCGTTTGTGCCTAAAAACTCATTAGTCTCACTCAACCTGTCACACCAGATCGAGTAGGTGATCCAGTTTTAAAAATGATAGCCAAGAAGATTTGGGAATTGAGATCACCACTGACAGAAAAAGAAAAAGAGGCCAAATAGTCCAATCTTGAATAATAAGGATATGAGATGGGAAAGAGACCTAAAGCGGCTTGAAACCCGAAAATTCTGAAAAGTGTGACGAGTAGGGAATAAGTTGAATTGCTATAGCCTAGACTAGTTCCTTCTGTAGTTGGTAAGATAGAGCTTTGTGATGATAGCCTAGTTTCATTAGTGATTGGGCGCTTGATTGTTTGATGCTATTAGTTGTGGGTCACTCTTCTATGTCTTCTTAGGATTACTTGCTCGGTTTACCTAACTTATAACCCGCTGATCCGATTCCCGATTTGTTTTCAAACCTCTCATCTTCACTTGACTTCTGCCTAGTTTGAGGACAAACAAGAGTTAAGTTTGGGGAAGTTGATATATGTGATTTTTAGCGTCTTTTTACCCGTCTTTTGTCATCGTTTTAACTTTGATTAGGTTGTATTAGAGTCCTTTAGGCTTGCATTTGTACATGTTCTGCATCTCATGTGATTAGGAGGAACTTATGCATCATTTGGGAGCTTAAAGGATCAAAGAACCATGGATTATCACTTTTCAGCATCCAACATCGGCATGGAGCGATCTGGATCGGTCAAGGCTTGATCAGTGTTCAGAATCGGCCAGAGGAAGGTTCATCATCGGTCATGGAGGCTCCATAAGAGGAGGATCAGTCACATGCATGGCAAGATCGGTCACCCCTTGACCAATCCAGACCATACCCGAGAGAAAAATCCTAAAATCTCCATTTATACTCGTTTTTACCTTTTGTGCCTCCAATATAAATACTCTTTTATCTCCAAATCCCTAGACAAAGTCTTTTTGGTTCCATTTGGTGCGTCCTTTCTTTCTCTCTCAATTGTTCTTAGCATTTTGAACTTTGTAATGCATTTCTTTTAAGATTTTAAGCTTTGATTTTGTTTCTATGCTTTTTTCTCTTCTTGTTCTTGTTCTTTTGTGTTGATTTTGCTATTTCAATCTTCTTCTACCGTTCTTGCTCATCTCTAGCAATGGTGAAACCAATTTTCTCCATAGATCTTTGTGTTTTATTCATGATCTCCACCTTTTAGGTGGTTGATTGGACAAGATTAGGGTGATTAGATTCTAAGTTATTGTGTTTAGGACTTGAAATCACATGTATCTTTATGCAATAAGATGCTCTTAAGGCTTGGTTGGATTTAGCCAATTCAATCATGTTCTAAAGAAGACTTCTAAGCCCGAGAGGTGCTACTTAGTCTTTTGTTCGTGTCTTTTGCAATCCTGAAATATTATTCTAGAGGACTCTAACAAGAGGTTGAATTGTTGTTTTAGGATGGTTGATCTAGGAATCTTAATGCTTCTAGGATGTGTCTCTAGCATGCGGACGCGAGAGCGCGGTGTTAGCATAGTCTAGATAGGAGTTTTCGCCACGAGAGTGGGTTAATTTAGTTTAGAACATTATAGACCTAGGATAGCGAATTTGATGAAACTAAACACATAGACTTAGTACTAATCGCGTGAAATCGACTTCCTGATTAACTGCCTAGTATTTTCCTTTGATTTATCTATCGTTGTCTTTATTCTTTCTAAGTACTTACTTCTACTGCAATTGACTTTAGAATCATGTTTGAAATTAGGATCGATTAGTGTTATTTTTCGTTCTTGCTTAGACCTAGATTAAACTATAAAAAATATTACAGTCTCTAGCAGCATCCCGAGGTGGTTCGACATTCCATTTCTCCCGTTAACCCCAAAATTTAGTAATCCACCCATCAAAATAAATCTAGTAGCACATTGGTTAAGGCAAAGGGCATCACCAACCGCTCGTATAGGCCATATTTAGTTTAGAAGGTTGTTTTCCATCCATCTCCTTCTTTTGTCCTTATTTGGTGATATCCACTTTGTAAATCTATCTTAGAGAATATTTTAGAGCCATGAAGTTCATCAAGCATATCATCTAAACATGGAATGGGATATCGATACTTAACCATTATATTGTTGATTGTCCGGCAATCAACACACATGCGCCAGGTTCTATCCTTTTTAGGGACCAAGATGACAGAGACCGCACATGGACTCAGGCTCTCTCTTATGTATCCCTTGTCCACGAGTGCTTCTACTTGCTTTTGCAACTCATTGGTCTCTAGACGATAGGTCTTATAAGCTGGCCGGTTGGGAAGTATGGCTCCGGGCACGAAGTCTATTTGATGTTCAATGCCTTGCTTTGGTGGTTAGCCATGCGTATCTTCTTCACCTGGTGAGGTTCATGGGTGGTCTTAACAGGGATATTCAAGACAAGTTGGAGCTTCAAACATATGTTGAAATGGAGGACTTTTTACACATGGAAATTCTCATTGAGTAACAATTAAGTCGTAAGCCGTCTCGATCAACGTTTACCTCAAATTCGTACAAGTCTAAGGAGAGAAAACCAAGCTATAAAAAAGATGTCAAGACATTTACTACTGATCTTAAAGAAGACTCTAAGAGTGACATCAAGGTAAAATCCGTAGCTAATCCAAGCAAAAGCAAAACACACATTCGGTGCTATAAATGCCAAGGTATGGGCCATTTTTCGAATAAATGTGTTTACAAAAAGTTGTTCATCCTTTTAGATAATGGAGAGATCCAACCTGATACATGCTTGGAAAACAAGGAACCAATCTTGGCCGAAGAAGAACCATCTCTCCAAGCATCAACTGGTCCCATCATTAGAGCACAAGAAAAGAGGCTTGTTGGAGCTATCATGCACGCATGGGAGGACTTGGAGATGACTTGCATCGTTTTGAAGGAAAGGGAGCCGGATGCACACATGTTTCTCCTTTCATCTTCAAGGAACTAAACCACTCTAGAGATGGTTCGGGGTACTCTTTTACCTTCGGTGGGTTTTGTCCCAATGGGTTTTCCCACCAAGGTTTTTAATGAGGCCCATTGCACATGAACCATCCCTCAAGGTCCCAGAGAAAGCGCTTCATCACTTATGCAATATAGCTGTTACTCTATCTTTGGAACCTTGTCGTTTTATCCTTTGTTATTTGCGTTTTTGCCCCTCATGTTTAGGGCTTTCTCTCTTCCTTAGTATTTAAACCTTATGTTTGAGAAGCTTTCTCCTTAGCTAGCATTTTGAAATCAAAACCAAGAAGTTCTCTGTTGTTAGCTCACACGTGAGTGTGTCATATCTTGTGCGATCTAAGTGAGTCATATCTTAGATCATTATGTGTATCCAAGGGTTCTTCATCCCTCTTGGTGGTCCTCTCGTAATTTCCCCTCATTTCATCATTCCATCGCCACCCGTTGTCCATTTCCTTGACCCCACCGTCGTTCTCCTTCCTCCGCTGTCAATCGTTAGTTCTGTTCCGATCAATCCGCGTCACTTACCTCAAGACTCAACACCTCGAAGTGGCAGCCCCATCGGAGTTTGTTTGTGCGAGGAAGTCTCTCAAGAAAAGCATTGTACGGCCCGGCGATGCCGTACCGTATGTGCCCGACGACTCCCATCGACCAACCTCGACCAGATCCCGCCTTTTCGTCATTCCCTCTCGACTGATATTCATAATTTCATCCCAAAGAGAGACTCCAGAAAAGGCGTCAACTTTGGAGAAGATTTGGTCGATAGAACACACGCAACTTCTCCTCTGTACGCCGGCGTTCCGTACCGACCGTACCAGACTCCCCCAACTTCAAAACCATCGACCAACGCTCTTCCTTTCTCACCTTTCTCTCGACTATTCTTCTTTATATCTATGTTTGGTCGACGAATAACGAAACTCACTCCATTTGATCACAAGTTTAAGAGCTTTGAACGTTGAGGCCGCTTCTTCGTAGCCGGCCGTCGACGGATCCATCTCCAATGGCAGTATCACGCAACTCAACGTATATCAAGTGGTATCAGGAGCCAGCTTGGAGACTCTTGAACCTAAACTCAGGGAGTTTTCGTCTCCTTGTCAAAAGTTTTCACCTTTCATACATTTTAACTTATTTCCGTACTAGATCTATTAGAAACACTCAAAAGATTTTAGCTTTTGTTTATCTTTGCGTTGTTAAGTTTAGATATATCTCGTTGTGTTCTTCGTGTAGTGGTTTTGTGTTTCATATCTCAAAGAACTCAGCTTTATTGTTGAATCGGTTTCGGCACAAAAAGTTTTCAAAAAGTATAAGTGTGAATCGGTTATTCTCTTTGCCAAAACTGAGGTAGTGTGTTTCCTTCTCGTTTTGTACAGGTCATAGGGAGAGAAAGGCACGAGTTTCCGCCTGTCCTTGACCGTGCACCAGCTGGCCGCACGTGTGTCTTTCACTCGCGTCGGGACCACATCGTACAAAGCAATCATTCACGCATCATTGCACCAAGGGGAAGAGTACAAAGAAAAACTATTCTCTTTCTAAAGCAAAGGGGCAAAAGAGGAAAGGAGGAAAAGGCAACTTGAGAGAAAGCTCTCACGGCCGTACGTGGTGGTCCCACGACCTTGATACGTGTGAACCAAGCGGGCGTGTCGAACCTAGCTTGCCCATCACGGCTCCACAACAGTATCAGACCCGTGCCTCTCAAGGAAACCTCACTCGACTAGGATCTCCTTTGCAGCTTCAGCAAAACCGACCCGCTGCTATACAGATCGCTCCACCCGAGCACATGGCGGAACAACCGAACGCACCACCGCCCCAGACCAAACATCAACGTTCATTAGGATCATTAATGAGAGGTTTGCAGAGTTGAGGAGAGAGCTCAATCCTCCTCAAGCACCAGCTGCTCAACCTCAAGATGTGCGCCAACTTCCTCAACGGCCGAGAGCTAGAGAACCTTACCCGGAAGAGGAAGAAGAGTTTGCACCGCAAAGAATGAGGCCTTGGAGACATCATCGAGGTCCTCATCCTAGACAGCAACTAGAGTGGGACCATGTTCGAAGGCAATTTGAAGAAGAGGATCAGTATGAGCCGCGTGAACCAATAAGAGAACCAAGATGGGTTCCAAGGGAACCGAGGAAAAGAAATGATTACCCAAGGCATTATGATGAAGAAGAAGACCTTTTTTACTACACTAGTCAAGCATCTCAAAGACCTTACAACCGTGAACCAAGGCATGACCGCATTGAAGGGTTTAAGATAAGGATTCCTCCATTCCATGTGAAAAGTGATCTGGATGCATACTTGGAATGGGAGAAGAAGATTGAGCTAGTTTTCGAATGCCAATGCTACTCTGAGGTTAACAAGGTTAGGATGGCAGCTACGGAGTTCCATGATTACGCTCTTAGCTGGTGGGATCAATTGGTGACTTCAAGAAGAAGAAATGAGGAGAATCTCATCGAGACATGGACCGAACTCAAAGCGGCCATGAGGAGAAGATTTGTGTCGAATCACCATCACCGAGACCTTCACCAAAGGCTTAGAAGGTGGATACAAGGATCCAAGTCCATGGAAGATTACTTTCAAGAGATGGAGATGCTTCTCTTAAGAGCCAACCTTAGAGAAGACCGGGAAGCCACTATGGCTAGATTTCTTGGTGGTCTTAACCGGAAAATCCAAGACCACTTGGAGCTACAACATTACGTAGAACTAGAGGAAATGCTCCACAAGGCAATGATGATAGAGCAACAAATCAAGCGCAAAGGGAAGGGCCCTTTCAAACCAACCTTCTCAAAGGATAAGCCACCTTACAACCGGGAATGGAACACTTTCAAGAAGCCCACGGCCCCAACACCCAATGAAGCAACCAAAGAGCAACCTCCAACCTTCAGAGACAAAGGTGATATACTCGATTTTTGTCGCCTTTTTACCCATCTTTTACGATCACTTAAGTACAATTTAGGCTTGCATATTGTATATATTATGCATTTTAGGTGATTAGAAGATCAAACATCAATTGGGAGCATCAAGAACCAAAAAAGTCAAGACTTAGCCGTTTTTGGGCCCTAAAATCGGTCTCGGGCCATGCAGCATCGACCGAAGCATCTTGGGTCAAGTAATATCGGCCAAGACCACCTCAACATCGACCACCTCATGCCCAAGGAGCCAATATCGGCCATAGAGAGGGTAGCATCGACCATGGAGTGCCCAATATGCCAATATCGACCATGGAGGGTGCAATATCGGCCAGGTTGTGGCCGATACTCCAACATCGACCAAGACCAAGGCAATATCGGCCATGCTTTGGCCGATACTCCAATATCGGGCAAGGAAGAATGAATATCGGCCACCCCTTGGCCGATATTGGATGAGACTTTTGCCAAAATGGACGTTTTTGCCCTTGATCTCTCTCCTATAAATAGTCACATCATGCCATCATTTGTAATAAGTAGAGTAGGAGTAGAATAGGTTGGATAGGATGTTTTAGGCTCTTAGAGAGCGTTTAGGAAGTTTTAGTGGCCTCCTTAGGGAGAGCCGCTATAGTTTTCTTTCTCGTTCTTAGTTTGTATTTTAGATATTGTAATGACGTTTTGTTAAGGAACCTTGCCTTAAATTCAGTTTTATTGCTTTGTCTTTGCGTGATCTGATTAAGATGTTTATGGTTTGTGAGTAGTTACCCTTAGGTGATTAGTTAGGCTAGATAAGGGGATTGGGTCTATAGATCTGGTGTTCTGGGGTTTAGAACTACAAGTATCTTATGTGATAAGGTATTCTTAAGGCTTGATTGCAGTTCGGCCGGCTCAATCATGATCTAAAGAAAGCTTCTAAACCCTAAATGGATTGGTTAGCTCTTAGTTTCTGCCTTATTTAGTTTTAAATGATGTTCTTGATTGCCTAGATATGCAGACGCGAGAGCGTGGTATTGAAGCAGGTTAGGATAGCATTTAGGATGGGTTATGGGAAAGTCACTGTTTTGGGGTTCTCAAAGCATTAAGACACGAGAGTGCGGTGTTAGAGTTACCTCGAGAGAGGCTCTTCATGCGAGAGTGGCTGAGTCCAATTTTGAATCTTTAACCCTAAGATAAGATTAAAACTGGAGAACCTAGACTTAGGATCCTTGCCTGAAATCTGTTTGCATGATCAATTGCCTGCTTTTCATTTTCTGCTTTTGTTATCGTTGCTTAGTTTTCTTTTATGCTCAATAGGATTGTTAGTGACAAATAATTGCCTATCTTTTGACTTAGACCATAATGATTCTCTAGAGTTATAGTGTTTTGATTGATAATCACTCCCGAATTAGGTTCGACATTTTTAAACCTGATATATACTTCATTTGACTAGTAAGTAGGAAAAACCCTCTTACCTAGGGAAAAACCTGCT
>OVAO01002121.1:0-13382 GCA_900406285.1 Biscutella auriculata
ACACACGTCTCGGTAAGTTGACCTGACCGGGGTTGGATTGGACTATCGAGGAAATTCATTGAGGCCGTATTCTCGAGGAAGTGAGAATTTTCACTAAGTGTTGGATAAACATAGTGGATTAGTCAAGTGTGGATCGAGACTTAGACGATTTTGAGGAGAACGACTAAGTCTGAGGATCGAACCGGACAATCGGGAGTTTTCGGATCGAGAAGTTCTCGAATAAAGAATGTTTTCGGATAAGGTAGTTTCCAGATCAGGTAGTTTCCAGATCAGGCAGTTTCTGGATCAGGCAGTGTCCAAATTAGGAAGTGTCTGAATCGGAAAAGGATCAGTCTGGCCGAGTTTTAAAGGACTTGTTGAGTTGACTAGATCAGATAAGGTGACTGGATCAGTTAAGTCATATTTGCGTGGTTTAAACCAATTAGTCTGAAAATCAGAGATTTGGCCGAGTGACTGGTCTGATCACGCTGATTGGACCGAAAATCAAGGGATTCGGTTCGAGTGGATAAGGCTGGATGGGCGTGCGTGAATCTTCTAGAAGAGGAATATTTCGCGATAGATTTAAATTCGCAAGAATGTAGGAGGTGGTTGGCATATTCTCTAGGGTTTCTAGATCTAAGAGGGAATATAGGGAAGTGGTTAGTACTTGGGCTCTCCTATATAAGTCAACCCCCTCTCCTCATTTTCTTATCAAATCTCAGAGAGAAATCTAGACTAAATAAGAGAGAGCCCCGCCGCCGAGTCACCACAACCGAGTGTGAGTAGCGAGTTAGGAGCTGAGTCAGGATAGTCCGAGTTGGGACTGAGTCATGAGCAAGTTAGCGAGTCATCGAGTCAACTCAGCTAACCTAGTAGCTAAGGTGAGTTTGAGACCCTCGCTTGATTTGTATGATCCAGTCGGTTCAGTTCACTTTGTGGGTTCCGAGATCGACAGTTGTTGGGTGCTTGAGACTGATCCGGTTAAGTATAGTCGTTGTGTGGGTCTATTGCTTTGTTGGTGTCGGTGTGACCTTTGTGGTCGAGTGGCCTTGTTGTGGCAAGGACCTTTGTGGTCGAGTGGGCCTTCATGGTCGGATATGTAGATCGAGGGTGATCTGGTTCGAATAGGTTGGGTAGACTGGGTCTAATTTTTAGGGACCTAAGTCGAGTGGGCCGACAGGCTAAACGTAGTGATGACTCATTTTGCTGGTACGAGTGGGTCGACGGACCATGTGTTAAGGGCTCATTTTGTCGGCACCAGTGGGGCAAGATTGTCATGTTATAGTCTGGATGGGCTTTCGTATCGTAGTAGTGACCATGGTCTGATCGTCTGGTTCAGTCGTTACCTGTTATTTAGCCTTTTAATTGCATGGGCTGAGTGGGTCGAGATGACCGAGCTCACTGTACAAATTTGTGTTGTTAAACTGTTTCATTTGTGGTTGCAGATAGTTCAAGTTCAAGTTCAATGCTTATAGCGGCCGCGAGGAGTTCAGGTTTGAGGTAGTGATGATCATTATTTCCTTTCCCGTTTTAGGGAGGAATTTCAACGACCATCAATTGATCCATTGTTGTAGTCTATCATGAATGGAGGAAAATATTTTCGTTTTTGATCAGCTTAGTTGTTTAGGAATCTCCAAATATTTCCCGATTCTGCCTTCTTCAATGATACTTCTCTTAATCTATTTTTTTGTATATTATCTTCTATTAATATATCTATACGATATTCTCTTGATATATATAACATAAGTTTATGCGTATCTCTATTTAATATTTTTGTATATGATTTTGAAAAACTTCATCCACTTATATTTTTAAAAACCACCCACGTTTTTTCTTCTGCATTATTTAATTTTGATTATTTATGATATTAGGGGTTATCCCGCCGCATGTTATATTGTATTTATTTAATTCAAGATATTATATAAGTTAAAATTATTAAAACTATTTATTGTTTAATTAAATTTAGTATATGATAAACTTGAAGTATGTAGTACTTTAAGTTTAAGATTTCAAAATTGATATTTTTTCATAAGTGAACTTTCAATTTTTACCTAGATCAAGATCGACTAGATCCTCCTCTTCAATTTCCAGAACTAATCTCCTAATCAATAACCTTGAACTGCAACAACCAAACCGCTCTAATCTCTACCATGTCCACCAACGTAATTATCAAATATATTATTGAAAATACATCGTACTGTCCATCATTAACTTTGTTCGAAAATGAGAGATTTTAAAACTACAAATCAACAAATCACTGAAAATACATTGCAATACTCATCATTAACATTTCTCGTAAACAAAAAAGTGTTTAAGATCGCAACATAATCTTAATGAGAAGTGAGCAATTTTTATATTTCTTACCATTACTTTTGATTAGTTCATATCTTAAATATTTTTTTTCACATTACCTAATGATTTTTCAAAATAATTTTGTTCATTGCATATTATTTTATTGATAATTTTATGTAAGATAAATATCTCTTAGTATTCATATAACTCCTTTATAAAGAATCAAGAGAGCTACTGATTTTATTTTCATGTGGTCTGATTGAAGTTCATCTTTATATTTTAAGGAATCATAGATGTTATAAAATTTAAATTGAGTAATTATATAAAAAATATTATAAAAATTGAAGGCTTAACTTTTAATGTTTGAAAAAAATATATGAAGTTATAGGTTTCTTCAATAAAATATATTTTTTAAATATTATTTACCTTCCAATATGAATAATTGTCTTTTATATTTGTTTATCTCCTTCAAAGATGTGTCTAATATTATATATATATAATAAAATTAATGATTAGATGAGGAGGCAAAAATAATCTCTAAAACCTAATTATAATGAAAAAAAGAATTTTGTTACAAAATGAAAATTTTGTGTGAAATTTTATAAAATAAGATTTTTACTATGAAGACTATAAATAGAGTTTCATCTTGAGAATTGAGATTAAGGAAAATAAAAGTTGGTATTTACATGTTGTTTAACTTCATTTCGAGAAAAACATGATCAATATTCATTCTCGCCATGGAAGTTACAAATAGGGTTTCATCTTGAGATCGAGGATTCGTTTAGATGAAAGGAAGAAAAACAAAAGTAAGTTTTTTACTAAACTCAAACTACTTACAATTAACTAAACTTAGAAAAAGATGAAACATAAACTGAAGCAAAAAGCGATGAAATACATGGCTTTTAAAGGGATTTTTATTAAAAAAATAAAGAAGAGAAGTAGAAACGGTTTTGAAATATTTTAGTAAAAGAAAATTAATATCGTTTTAGTGAAAATTTATCATTGTAAAATGGTTTTTTACTAATTAATAAGTGTAAATTGTCTTTAATAAACACTAACATAGAGAGAAGCTTACCAATCTTTCTTCCGTTTTGGTTAGATGTGGTGAAGTCACATAAGAATACAATACTCAAAATTAGTATTTTTTCAACTTCTCTAATTGACTTAAAGATAGTGGATTCAATTTTCTCTCAAAACAAAAAATTATAATGGAAACATATAACTAATAATTACATGATTTATTTTTAAATTAGTATGAAAATATTGTTGGTAGAAGTTGAAATGCTTATGTGATAGCTTGAAATGACTAAGTTTTATCTAGCACTTAACTTAGAAAAGATAGTAATAAACTAAGAAAAATGTTACAAAGGGAAAGGATTTCAGTTTTAAAATTTGTAAGTTCTTCACTAATCTAATAATAATCATTATGAAAAGGGTTTTGCAACAGAGTCACCATTACCTGAAATCTACTAGAATCAATGGAAATTAGTTTGAAATATCATATCCGATCATGTGCTGATAATAATGTGTCAAAGGAAAATATAAGCGTTGATGTATGTATTAGTTGTTTAATCTCAGTAAATTATCACAAAATCGTTCCTCTCTTTTATTTAAAGATTAAGATCTTCTTGCACAATTCAACTGATGCTTCTAATTTTCTGCTCCAAACAACTTTCCTGAGAATCAGAGGTTGAATTATTTATCTTCATGAATTTTAATTATAAAAGTGAAAATGATCTTTCATTGTGAAGACAAACAAATCTTGTGAAGGCAAACACATCTTTCTTTTTATGGAATTAACATATGATTTTTGTTGTGGAATTTCCTCTGTGTGACTAAGAAGGCCTCATCCATTGTATACATATTCTAGAATTGTTTCTAACATACCATTTCACAATCCTTTTAGTTGAAGTGTGTCATTTGTGTGAATGTAACACTTGTACATCCGAGGGATGCATAGAAGGCAAAGATCACGCAGTAGAAACCCTGAAGAAAGCCTGAACTATGGCAAGGGCAACGCCATAGAGGAAGAGAAAAGTGGGCATTGTGCGTCTGTATTGCCAATATGGTGAGAAGGATACAATATTAATTCAACATTGCATATGTATATAGGTGCACGATTTAGTTTTAAGATGGGTGAGATGAAATTGCATGTGTATCCGTTGTTCCAAAATGCAGTACTGATTCAACACCTCTAGAAATACCCTTGCCTTCAAAGATTGATATGTTCCTTTTATATTGCATTTACATGCATTTTAAACTGACCACCATCTTCATTTAACATGAATGTAACAAATAAATTAGTTTCTTTGTTCTCGATTAATACCTTACAAAATGTGATAACAACCCTATTTGTGGTTAGCAAAACAGGAGGCGTCTTGCTACCTAAGGTCGAGCTAGTAGCTCAACGAGGTATACCTCTTCTCTTCATCAAACAGTAGCTCAACGAGGTGTACCTCTTCTCTTCATCAAACTCCACATGTACCATCTCACCTTCAAGAGTATAACTCTCTTGTACATTCACCATCCCTGACAACCTTCCTTTGTCTATTACAAAATCACACTCCATTACCTGCACATGTTCACTTTCCAGCTATAACTTGGTATAATTTATGCATTACAACCGTTTTAAAAAAACATATACACATATAAAACACTTACACATAAAAAAACAAACACATAAAACAAATCCTTTTAAATACCATCAATGCCTTCATCCCAACAAATCTCTATGATTGCCAATACGATAGGCTAACCACCGAAAACAAAACACAATAAACTTACTACATAAACATGTAAAACAAATAAACCACAAATTCACAACCCAATTACACGTTACCATATATTCACAACCACCGTAATTCAACCACAAATTCGTAAATAAAGAAACATTCTACAAACCACATCCAACTTCTCTAATTAATTTAAACACAAACATACACATAACCATAAACACACCCAACAACAAACAAACCAAATACAACACACTGGATAAATATTTAGTCATCTACAAAATACATCGCATTTAAAAAATAGTTTGAAATATTCTACAAATATGTATGACACTTACAAATGCAACTGAAATTTTCATAATATAATACTTATAAGATTCACAAAACATGAATTTTTTAGAACATGCAGCTTTCAAAACACAATACACCGGAAAAACCATCATAAAAGAAAATAAATAACTATTCATTCAAAATGTTAAGTTCTACGAAATGAAAATTAATGGGGGAAACACATACCTTTTTCCAACCACTGCTCGTAAACCACAAGATGAGTTGTATTGCACTAAATGAGGTTGCCAAAAAACCTACACTTTATGATGTAATATAATAACACTATACACTTTCCCACTTCCCCAAATAAATATGATTATAAATCTAACTGGGTTTATAACAACCCTTCGAATGTAATTGTCTAATTCGATCGGACGGTCGAAATCACTTTGTTTAAAAACTTGTTAGAAACAAATAATATTATACTCCACACCTGTTTTACTCACACATCACTTACTGAACCTTCAATTCTAACTAAGTTTCAGTAGTAAACCTAGAATCATACTACAAAATAACTCCCAAATATGTTTTCCCCTATTGCGGTTTATAAACCAAAAATAATAATAATAATAATAATAATAATAATAATAATAATAATAATTAACACTATATGAAAACGTGAGCCAACATAATTTTGAACCTATTCAATATCAAGGCTTAAAAATTGTCTTATTCTCTTCGAACAACTCTATCCCAAATAGAAGTTTCGCCAAAAGAATAACAATCGAAGGTAAGATTTTACTAAATCACTTCACACCGCTTGCTTCTGAATATCACCTACAATTTCTATCTCATTGAACTTCAGTGGTGTTTAATACATATCGCTTTGACTCAAATTCAACGGAAACCCATAGATTTACGGATTTAAACTTTCACAATATCGGGTTTGATGTCTCATATGTCTGCTATCAAAATATACTAGTTTCTTAATCTTCATAGACCAAAATAATTTATTCATTTAATGAGGTTTATTTTTTTAAGTTTTATAGTTACTTATAAATGACTATCTTCCAAGGATCTAATGATTTACCCCTATTTCGACCGATTTACATCTATTAATTTATTTCTATTTAATATTGATCACCGTTTCATGGTCAAAATTTTATGGTTGGTCATAATTTCATGTAAAAATATTTTAGTTACGTTCTAGGTCTTATCATGTCGTGCACCACTATATTATAATATGAAATTCAATCAAATACTGATCGTTTTCTTGATCTGGTATTTCATGTTCCTTTATTAATAGTTGCATATACACATCCTAAAAAATCTTTATAGGTAGGACAAGATGAATAACTCGTTTGCAACTTCTAGTGCGTCCTCACAATCACGACAAAGACCACAAGCTGTAGGAATCTCAGATCATTGAAAGTGTGGGGACAAGGTTGTTATGTAAACATCAAAGACCAAGAACAATCCTTAGAAATGCCACTTTAGGTGTGTTTTCACAGCCACAAACAAGGTATTTATCTCAAGTTAAAATGACTATGCATCTTTAATTTGTTTGCCACTGCAAAATGTGAATATGCAACATTGGTTATAATTGTAATATTTATGCAGCTTTCAAATGATAATCATCTTTTCAAGTGGATTTATGAGGGAGTATTAGAGGAGTTAGAGTCATTGACTGTACAAAGTATAACAACTGAGAAACTTCTAATCCAAGATATAGAGCATGGTAAGTCTATTTTAGAGCCAAAATTGATTGAATTGAAATTGGAAACCCAAAAAATGTTGAAGATGGTGATACTTTCTTTTGTTTTAGGTATTGTAGTTATGTATGCCCTCTTGAAGTTAGTTAATTAATTTATGTTATGTTGAGATGGCTCGACAATCTACGCACATGCGCCACAATCCATCCTTCTTGGGCACCAGCAACATCGAGACAACACATGGGCTTAGACTCTCATGAATGTATCCTTTGCTCATGAGTTCCTCCACTTGTCTCTGGAGCTATTTGGTCTCCATGGGGTTGGTTCTATAGGCTAGCCGGTTGGGCAAAGTAGCTCTGAGGACAAAATCTATTTGGTGTTCAATGCCTCTAATGGATGACAATCCATGAGCTTCATCACTTGTAACGACATCTTCATACCTATGCAAAAGTTCCTTGAGTTCACTTGGATGCTCCGGTGAAAGGACAGTTAGGCTACTAAGAAACTCTTTATACACAAAGAGTAAATCAATTTGCTTAGCATATAAAGATTTCCTTACTACACTTGGATTGACAAGGAAATGGGGAACCTTCTTGGTGGTCTCATCCTTTTTCCTCAAATGGATCTGATCTTGTGCTACTTCTTGTGGTGTCATGGGAAGAAGGGTTTTCTTCTTGCCTTTGTGCTCAAAGGAGTACTTGTTGGAGAAGTCGTCATGCACAACCCTTATATCATACTGCCAAGGCCTTCATAAGAGAATATGTCCAGTATCCATGGGTAAGATATCCTAAAGAACCTAATCTTCATATTTCCCTATGGCAATGGACACCATGACTTGATGAATAACCTTCAATTCACCTTTGGCATTAAGCCATTGCAACTTATAAGGTCTCAGGTGTTTCCGCATCTCAAGACTAAGCTTCTCCACCATAGTGGTGCTAGCCACATTAGTGCAACTTCCTCCATCTATAATGAAGCTGCACACCTTTTTGTTCACAAAGCACCGAGAGTGGAACAAGTTGTCTCGTTGCTCATCTTCCTTCTCCTTAGGAAACAGATTCAAAACTCTTCTAGCAACCAAGAGCTCTCCATTGGCAGCTTCCTCTTCACACTCTTCGGGAGAATCTACTTCTTCATCTTGGGCAACCTCTTCATCCTCTGAGTCCCGCTTATTAGTATCATGACCCGCTTATTAGTGCATTCATTAGCGTAATGCCCACAACCTTGACATTTGAAGCACTTTACATCTCTAGCTCTTGTAGGATTAGCTATGCCTTTGCCCTTATCCCTATAAGCATTCGGTTGATCCTTGGGTTCCTCTCTAGGGGTGGGCACAAAAGGCTTCTTAGGCTCCCACAACTTAGAGTAACTTGACTTAGTATCCTTGACAAGGTTAGGCTTATAAATGGACTTGCCCTTTCTCTTAACTTGTTGCTCAATCATCACTGTCTTGTGCAACATCTCTTCAAATTCTACATAGTGTTGGAGCTCAAGGTGATCTTGGATTTCTCGGTTATGTCCTCCAAGGAAGCGTGCCATAATGGCTTCCCTATCTTCTTTGAGGTCAGCTCTAAGGAGAAGCATCTCCATTGTTGGAAGTACTCTTCAACACTCTTGGACCCTTGGTTTAGTCTCCTCAACTTCCGATGAAGATCCCTTAAGTGATGGTTGGGATAAAACGCTTCCTCATGACCAGTTTCATCTCGTCCCAAGTCTCAATGGGATACTCCCCATTTCTTCTTCTTGAAGTAACAAGCTGGTCCCACCAGCTCAAAGCATAATCAGTGAACTCTATTGCTGCCACTCCCACTTTATTGATCTCGGAGTACAATCTAACACAAGTTCTATCTTCTTCTCCCACTCAAGATAGGCTTCATGATCACTCTTTCCTTGAAAGGGTGGGATTTTGAGCTTAATGCCTTCAAGACGGTCTTGTCTTGGTCCTCTTGGGTGAGACCTTTGAGACTCTTCACTGGTGTTGTCCGAGTGTTCATCATCTTCTTCATAAGTCCTCGGGAAAGCATTCCTCCGCCTCTGTTCCCTAGGAGGTCGTCTTGGCTCTTCTCTCAACTCTGGAGGATCAAAGTGCCCTTCCTCCTCATAACGTCTTCTATTCAAGAACCATCCCTCTTGCTACCTTAGATGTGGTCCTCTAGGGTGTCTCCAAGGTCTCACCCTTTGAGGGTATGAAACTTCTTCATCCGGATGGGGTTCTTGTCTAGTAGGCGTCTAAGTGGGGGTGGAGGCGCTTCCACAGCTTAGACCAGAGGGGGAAGGATCAGAGTCCTTCTCAGCTCTTCAAATTTATCCTCAATCAACTTGATCAATGCTCCAACATCTGGAATGGCTGGTTGGGGAAGATTAGGCGCTACGTACGATCTCAAGCGCCGGTGGGGCATATGGTATGACCGGTGGAGGAGGAAGTTGGGTCGTGGAGCATGTTGAACTGAGTTAGCTTATGAGGCACGTGTGTTATAGGTGTGAGACGCCGTGGTGGCCACGTTTGCAAGGGGACAAAAGAGAGACAACCGCGAGTCGTACAAGAGGGACCACTTGGTACGAAGGTGTACCCTTTGGCATTTTCCTCCTTTCTACTTTCTGCCTCTCTCTTTTTGAATATCTCTCTCCTTTCTCGTCTTCTTAGTCTAGAAAGTCACAATATCAAAGAGAAAATCAGTTCAAAAACTCCATGGATGCACACACACAAAGGTTGAGTCTTTACTAACTTCAAAAGATTGAAACTTTGCACGATTTCCTTAACTTTGGACACAAGAACTGTACGAATCTCACAATAACACACGTTTTGAATCAAAACTAAGGAAAGTTGAAGTCTTTTTGAATGATGGTTTATGAACACACAAGATCTAGACTTCAATGGTTCGAAGATGCTAACTTTCAAGGAAACGAGACTAGCAACATAAAACCAAAGCTCAAGCTTGGTAACAATGGAAAGAAAACTCCCTGAGTGTACGGCGAGTCTCTTCAAGGGCTCGGTACCACATGGTACACCCTTGGTGAGGGAAAGAAGGATCGGCTTGCAGAGAAACACTTTGGGTCGATGTGGAAGCCACGACCAGAGTGTTGTAACTCTCCAACCCCGCGAGCAATGATTCTGAAACTATGGATCTACTCTCATTTGGGATTATGAGGGTGGTATACGAGAGATGGTACGAGAGAAGTCTCGATCTGGACGGTGTTTTTGCTGAGGGTGATGGTACATACGGTAGCGGTACGTGTGGCGGTGATGGAACGTACGGGTGAGGCGGCTTGGTGAAAAATGACACAAATGAAAGGGAAACAAGGGAAAACGATGAGGAGCACTAGAGGGATGAAGGACTCTAGATACACCTTGAACCTATGGTGTGACACATTTAGGGTTTCTTTTAACATATAACACACTTAAGAAAAGAGAGCTAACATGAGAAGGATTCTCGGTTTTTAAATAAAATGCTAGCTAGGCAAATGTTTGGACATAAGAGAGTTTAAATAATCATGAAGGAAAGGAAGCCCTAAACAAGTGGGCAAAATGCAAAGCTTAAGGGAAAAAGACAAGGAAACGTTTTTGAGAGCTAATGGTCATAAACTTTGGCTAAGTCTCGGATGACTCTCTTGGCGCACCTTGGAGAAAAGGAGATGGTTTATATGCAATGGGCCTCATTAAAAACCTTGGTGGAAAAACCCATTTGGGACAAAAACCACCTAAGGGAAAAGAGTACCCAAACCCTCTTAAGTTCCGAGCTAATCACTTGAAGACATAAGGAGATAGATGCATGGATCCGGCTCTTTCTCCTTCTTCAAGTAATGGTAATGTTTCTCCAAGTCTTCCCATGCATGCATAATGGCTCCAGCTAGCCTTCTTGCTTGTGCTCGTGTGATGAGGCATGTTGCTACTTGGAGTGATGTCTCCTTTTGCTTAATCTTTAATTCCTTGTTGCCCATGCGTGTATGATGAAGTCATCACGGTTACTTGCCCAATCAACATCAGAGAAGGCATGGAGAGTGAGCTTGTTGTCGCTATGAAGAAAGATCCCATTGTCGCGAGTTCCGGCGAGGTAGCACAGAACACGATTGAGTGCTTTGCAGTGTAGATCAGTGGGGTGATGCGTAACTGTGATAATTTGTTGACAACAAAGGCAATGTCAGGGCGTGTGAAATGGAGGTACTGAAGGCTAGCAACAAAAATTCTATACTCAGTTCCATCGAGTAGTGTCGTGCCCGAGAGGAGTTGAAGCACGGCATTGGGTGTCAAAGGCGGTGTCACAGGAGTGGCATGTTTCATATGAGTGCAAGCCATGAGATATGTGATGTACTTCCTGTGATTCAAATGCAAAGCAACAACAAATCGATGAGCCTCAATGCAAAGGAAATAACTGAGCGTACCAAGATTCTTGAGAGAGAATCGCTGGTTAAGTAGAGTGATAAACCGCTCGATCTCTGTGGGAAGATTACCAGTGATAAGAATATCGTCGAAATAAATCAGGACGTAGAGAGTAAGACTAGGCGTGCAAAGGTAGAAGAGAGAGGCATCAACGAGTGGGTTTCGTGAAGGCAACGGTGAGGAGGAAGGTACGAAGCTCCATGTACCATACATGAGAGGCTTGCTTGAGGCCATAGATTTCTTTGTGCAACTTGTAGACATGGTTTGAGTTATCTGCATCAATAAAGATGGTCGGTTGAGCCATGTAAACATCATCAGTTAGAGTGCCTTACAAGAAGGCGTTGTTGATGTCGAGTTGGCGTAGATCCCAACTTTATGATACGGCTATGCCAAGAACAGTGAGAACAGTCGGTTGCTTGACAACGGAACTGAACGTGTCTTGAAAATCAACACTTGGACGCTGATGAAACCCTTTGGCGACTAGGCGTGCTTTGAATTGGTCAAAGGATCCATCATATTTTCGCTTCATCTTGAAGACCAACCTGCAACCAACCAAATTGTAATTGGGGTTAAGAGAGACAAGAGTCCATGTTTGATTTTGTAGTTGCGAATAAATCTCCTCCCCCATTGCAGCTCTCCAACGTTGGTCTTTGAGTGCAAGTATCGTAGTGGATGGTTTGTCATCAGACAGTAGCGCTGCCTTACTGCAGCAAGAGAGAACGACCGCTTGGGTTTGGATATTTGGTTCTTTACTCGAGTAACCATCCCGCGATCGTTGGCAGGAGCAATAGGCATTGGTGATAGAGGAGGAGGCGGTTCTGGTTCTGAGGGTGCATCATGTACAACTCTTGCTGGTTCTGGAATTGTAGCCGTGGACGGAGGTGACAGAAGTGTAGATTCTGAATGTTCAGGAGAAACCTGTAGCTGCAAAGAACCACTGTTTTCTGCTAATGCAGGTGACACGAGTGGGTTAGTTTCATGAGATAAAGAGTCTATACACGAGGATGAAGCAGAGCGCGAAGCAACACGAGGGGGATGCGAGGGCAGAATTGAGAGCGTGGTGACTGGAAGGCACCAAGGGGAGGATGTATCAGAGGTTACGGGTTGTGTATGTGGAGGAGTGGTGGTTTAGAACAGGAATTCAGTTTCAATGAATTGAACATGGCGACTGATGAAGGTGCGCAAGGTGGTGGGATTGAGAGGTAAATAAGCACTTTGGCTAAGTGAGTATCCCATGAAGACACAAGCCTTTGATTGGTTTTCAAGCTTGCGAGAGTTATACGGCCCAAGCCACAGGAAGCAAAGCACCCGAATACCTTGAGCTTGAGATAGTTCGGCGACGTGCGCAAGAGCTTCGCATAAGGTGACTCTAGTGACAGTGTCAGAGTGGGGGAGGCGAATGATGAGGTATACAGCAATGGCCATTGCATAAGTCATGTAAGTTGTTGGCATAGGGGATTGGGTGAGGAGAGCGAGACCTGTTTCTACGATGTTACAGTGACGCCGGTCTGAGAAACTGTTGTGTTGGGGCGTGTGAGGTGGTGTGGTGAGGTGAGAGACTCCATTTAGAGAAAGCGTTTCTCATACTGGCGCGAGGAGGACTGTTTGGCATTGGCAGGAATTGCAGGGATGGGATTGTTGTAGGATGTGGGCGTTAGAGATGCAAGAGTCAATTCACGGGTGATAAGCTTTTCAGGGAGTTCTGCAAATGTGATTGGAACATCACGAGCGTAAATGGACTCTATGATACTCTTGTAATCATCACTAATTCCATCAAGTATGATGTCGATGAGGTGTTCTTGTTCGACTGGCGCACCAAGAAGGGCCATCGAATCAGCTCTGGTTCAGATATGTTCTATATAATCATCAAAAGTCTTGGTTCCTTTGATGCATTGCCTTAGTTGAGTTTTCAGTTGTTTAATGTGACCCCTTGATGACGTTGCCAAAGCAAAATGGCGGGATTGACAACGGAGGTACCAACGTTTTCGATGAGCGGTAACGGTGGTGGTGGTGGGAGGG
>OVAO01002122.1:0-13380 GCA_900406285.1 Biscutella auriculata
CTTTATTCCTTGTTTTTGATTTTCGTTTCTTCCATTTCGAAATTAGAGTAACCAAAAAAAAAGTTGGCGTTTGAACTCTTCTAGCTGATTCAGATCTTCAGTTCTCTCTGTTTCTTTTCTAATTATTATGCGAACTCCCTTTTGTTCGTCGTGATTTTGTATGACAATGATCTACTTCTCTAAGATTGGTCGCTCCATCATTCAATCCTCTCGTTCAAGGGTTCGTTTTCATTTGTTGATTTCTTCTCAGATTTGTTGTGAATTTGTGTTCTATCTCCCTCATGATTTTGTTGTATTTGGTAAAATTAGGGATTTTTATACGGTACTGGTGTTAGATCGACGAGGCTACTTTCTCCGCCGGCTCTTGAAGCGGCTTCCGTCAACGATGTGGAAGGTGGATTAGGGTTTTTGAGGCGGCACTTTGCTTCGTTAACTGCTCCAAAGGGTCTATTCTCTCATGAATTGACCGGTGTTTTAGCTAATCCAAGAATCCGTCGATTCTTCTCCGACGAAGCTCCAAAGAAGAAGAGTATGTTGCGAAAACCTAATTTAGTTAATAGTTGAAAAAGTTATATCACTGCTAGAATTTGTCCTTTTTTTTTTTACTTCTGCTGGTTCTCATTAGTGTTTTTGTTGTCTGCATTTTCAATTGTGCAGATTATGAGAACTATTTTCCTAAAGATACAAAGCAGGAACCCAAGAATGAGCAGAAATCTGAGTCAAAAGGTGAACAGTTTCTGTACTATTCTGATACGTTTTTCTTTCTATTTTTCTGTTTAGGAAGTTGTTTAGAATAAGATTGTAATGCGTTTGACTAAAGTGCTTAAGTTTTCGTACAAATCTGTTTGTGCTTTGTTGGTTGGAAAAAGTTTTGAGCTTTTGTTATGTTTTGTTACATTCTGACAATGTGAGTACAACTTACGTAAAGTGTTTTTGGAGGAGAGTGATTAGACTACTTAATTTTTTTTGTTTTGTGGGCTTGTTGAATTTGTCAGCTGTTTGCATGATGGTTAGGCAAGTTATTCAAAACGCTTTACTCAATAAGATGAACCTCCTTACTTGAGATGTGGCTTGATAGCTCACTGAGAAATCACCATATATATACTGATGTTTTAGGACTCTGGGATCTATTGCTTGTTTTGCGATGAAATGGAAGTTCGAATCATCTTTATGCCATTTTTTCCTCATTTTATTGCACTCTGGATTCTCTCACCAGTGAACGTAACCTAGCGTTTTACAAGTTTGGGTCAGTATTTTGTTGAGTTAAGTAGAACTAGGAGTGAACCTGGGGTATACTCTGGTATTTATTTTATAAATTTTTAATTTAAGGTATTGATATAAAGTAATTTTAGTCAATCTAATATTTGATTATCAATATTTCTTATGTGTTATTTTGTGATCATAATAGTCTTTTATATATATATATATATATATTAATTTCAAATATTTATCTTTTCTTCAATTTCACATTAGTTAAGAAAAATTCAATGGTAGAATAATTTTAACTTTTCATTTTGATAATTAATGTGAAATTGAAAAATGGATAACACATGTCACCACGGGAGAGCACTAAATGTGTTTTTATTGCAATACAGAGGGTTCGGAGAAGAATGAAAATGAGAGCTTGGGAGATATGTTCATGAATCGATTCCAAAATTTGCTAATTCCTCTACTGGCTCTTGCTGTGTTCTTTTCATCTTTCTCGTTTGGTTCTGGAGAACAGCAAGAAGTAAGCATATTTAAACAAAACTTTGTTTTTATATTTTTGGATCTTTAAACTAATATCATCTTGTCTACGGAAATGCGGATTTGGCCCTGCTCGTACGTTTTCCACTAATATTTTGTGCTACCTGTTTGTTTCAGATCAGTTTTCAAGAGTTCAAAAACAAGCTTCTCGAGCCTGGTCTAGTTGACCACATAGATGTTTCAAACAAATCAGTAGCCAAAGTCTATGTGAGGAGCTTACCAAGAAACCAACAAACTAGTCAAGATGTTGTTCAAGGCAATGGTGATGGAATTTCTGCTAAAAAAAGCGGTGGTCAGTACAAGTACTACTTCAATATCGGTAGTGTTGACTCTTTTGAGGAGAAACTCGAAGAAGCCCAAGAAGCGTTAGGTGTTGATCCTCACGAATTTGTTCCTGTCACCTATGTCTCTGAGGTTGTGTGGTATCAAGAGATCATGAGGTTTGCACCAACTTTACTGCTCTTGGGTACTCTTATGTATGGGGCAAGACGGATGCAAGGCGGTTTGGGTGTAGGAGGAACCGGTGGGAAAAATGGTCGTGGAATTTTCAATATAGGCAAAGCCACAATAACAAGAGCGGATAAGAATTCCAAGAATAAGGTTAGTATTTCATCTTTTCTTTCAATAAATAACGTTATGAGGATTCTATTAGAGTTCACAAACTGAGTTTACTTTTTTTCTCGTGTTTTTGTTGTATACTTTGCCAGATTTATTTTAAGGATGTTGCGGGATGTGAGGAAGCTAAACAAGAAATTATGGAATTTGTACATTTCCTTAAGAACCCAAAGAAGTATGAAGATCTAGGTGCTAAAATCCCGAAAGGTGCCCTTTTAGTTGGTCCTCCTGGAACCGGAAAGACCCTTTTAGCAAAAGCTACTGCGGGAGAATCAGGTGTGCCGTTTCTATCTATATCTGGTTCTGATTTCATGGAGATGTTTGTTGGTGTTGGACCATCTAGGGTGAGACATCTGTTCCAAGAGGCTAGACAATCTGCGCCGAGCATTATATTTATAGATGAGATTGATGCAATTGGTCGGGCAAGAGGACGTGGGGGTTTAGGCGGTAACGATGAGCGTGAAAGCACTCTGAATCAGTTGCTAGTTGAAATGGATGGCTTTGGTACAACTGCTGGAGTTGTGGTTCTTGCTGGCACCAACAGACCTGATATTTTAGATAAAGCTTTGTTACGGCCTGGCCGGTTTGATCGTCAGATCACCATTGATAAACCCGATATTAAAGGTCGTGATCAGATATTCCAGATATACTTGAAGAAGATCAAACTTGATCACAAGCCATCATATTACTCTCAAAGGCTTGCAGCTCTCACTCCGGGGTTTGCTGGAGCTGACATTGCCAATGTCTGTAACGAGGCCGCTCTTATTGCTGCTAGACATGAAGGAGCAACGGTTACAATGGCACACTTTGAATCAGCGATCGATCGTGTTATTGGTGGTCTTGAGAAGAAAAACCGGGTAAAATGCTTTCGCCTTTTTATGAATATAGGAACCAAAAACACTGATCTTATGCTGAATGCTTGTAAACAGAAATATGAAAGTGTTTCTTTTGGCTGGTTTTATTATATGAGCAGGTGATAAGCAAATTGGAGCGTCGTACAGTTGCATACCATGAGTCGGGGCACGCAGTTGCTGGGTGGTTCCTGGAACATGCTGAGCCGTTGCTAAAGGTAACTATTGTGCCACGAGGCACAGCTGCACTCGGTTTTGCTCAATACGTTCCAAATGAAAACCTTCTGATGACCAAAGAGCAACTCTTTGACATGACTTGCATGACACTAGGTGGCCGTGCAGCTGAGCAGGTAATGCTTATTTCTACTCTCATATGAGACTATACATTCCGTTCTGTGTCCTGAGTTCCCGTTTATTCACCATCGATGCAGGTTTTGATTGGCAAAATCTCGACGGGTGCCCAGAACGATTTGGAGAAGGTCACAAAGATGACATACGCCCAAGTAGCTGTCTATGGTTTCAGTGACAAGGTCGGACTGCTCTCTTTTCCACCAAGAGACGATGGTTACGACTTCTCTAAACCGTATAGCAACAAAACCGGTGCTATCATAGACGAGGAGGTTAGGGAATGGGTGACCAAAGCCTATGAGAAGACTGTAGAGCTGATCGAGGAACACAAAGAGAAAGTGGCTCAGATAGCTGAGCTTTTACTGGAGAAAGAAGTGCTGCATCAAGATGATCTCTTGAAAGTTTTGGGTGAACGTCCGTTTAAGTCGGCCGAGATGACCAATTATGATCGGTTCAAGTCTGGGTTTGAAGAGAGTGAGAAGGAGGAGTCCACCACGACGGTTAAGCCTGTGGTGGATGAAGGAGCTCCTCCGCGGCTTGAACCACAGGTCGTTCCGACGTAAGCGTGATGATGGTATGGAGAGAGAGATCTCACTGTTATAAAATTGTACATTTGATTCAGAATGCAATAACACAAAAGAAGAAAATATTACTCTCTTGTTCTTCAATGTTTTAGTGATTGGGGACTTGTTAGCAATGAATATTTTAGATTTGTGTTTCTTAAAATTTCACTCTCCTGATGATAGTGTTGTCGTTTTGCGTTTCTTAGAAAGTTTCAAGTTCTGTAATAATTGTTCCAACTCATCTCCTTTAAGATCTGAGCTTTCAGACAAATCTGTGTTCTCCTATCGCTCTAGGTTCTATATCCAAGCTGTACACAGAGATTGTTGAAAGAATGTAAAAGAATGCTTAAAACAGATAAACTTCTTTGGTAAAACCTTGTTTATTTTTAACCCTTGAGTGAGTATTTCTTCCCCGTGAACACTTCAAACTTAGCTTCTTCAGATTTTGTTGAACTCTCTTGCTCGATGTTCTTTGGATCAACCTATACATCAAAACACCACAGTAATCCTCAATGGACGAATAATTGAATCACATGAACGGAGAAATGCAGAAAAGAAAAGACATACTTTCACAGTATCTTTTGCAGCTTGTTTGCTGTTTGAACCAAAGACGAGCTTTCCTGATCGTTGTCGTGGTGTGGAGCTTGACAACTTCTCATTGTCTTTTCCATTCTCAGTTGGCTTTTCCTCTTGTTTTGCATCTTCTTTTTCAGTTGGGGTCGTTTGTGTTTTTCCATCCAAACGATTTCCTGATCCCGTAAACGGCTTGAATTTGGGAACTCTGCTTGCTGGTTCTTCTTCGTCAACTGCAAGGACACAGTAAAGGAAAATATAAGTACAATTTCTAGAAAGATAAGAAAAGGAATAAATAAACTCAAAGAAAAACCTTCGAGAGGTCGCTTCTTTGATGCAGTCAACTTTTGTGGCTTTTCGGGTTCTTTGTAATCGAGAGGAGGAGCAAAATCAACTTCGCAATCCGTTTCTATAATACTAACAGCTGAAGAAGGTTTTGCCTCAACCACATTGATAAGATATTCCTTGTTGTTATAAGGAACCATAATTGTATCGCCTGCCGTTAAGCAAGAGTAGCTCCTAAGCGTTGTCTCTAAGCTGCAAAAAAAAACAATGAAAGAAAGAGAAGATTCATCAACATACTAGTTACAAGCCGTTAAGTTATTGAGTTTCAAAAACTAGTACATGGCCTTCGGGTTGGAAATGTCCAAAAAATTCTGGGTGTGAGGCTGGAGCTTGACGTAAGTTCCTTTTACCAAGCTGGTACTCTTTATTTTCACAATATCTCCTTCTTGAAGAGACATGTTTTGCATCATCTATAAGTAATGCCAAAAACAGAAAGCAGATCAGATGCAAAAACAAAAAGGGTGAAGGAAACAAAAACAACGAAGATGGTAAAAAGAGCAAAACTATACCCAATATGGCAAGTAAACTAGGCCTTCGTCTGCGGTGAATTCTAACACACCACAATGTGTAGTCTTCCCAACAGAGTTATTACTCAATTGAAATAGCATTGGGTATTCAATATGCAAAGAAGCTGGATTTGGGGACCAGAGATTATTGGTTTCAAGTTAAGAAATATTGAAAATGATAGTAGAAAGATGCAGTATCAATGACTCACCAAGACGATCGAGAGCAGAAGGAGGCATGAGAACTACAGAGATCAATAGATATATATAAGTAATTTCAAAGAAATACAGTAAAGAAAAACTATCTAGGGATTAAAGAGAGAGAGTAATTTTACTTTTGTCACCCTTCTCAAGATGTGCCTGCATTCAAAAGTCTGAATTTAGAAACTTTTTCTTTCACTTTCTTTGTAGATGCATCAAAGAAAATTAAATAAGAAAAGTATAGGACCTTGTCAACGAATGTGACTGGGTAACAATGGTAACATTGTTCGAAGCTAGAAGCATCTCCACTCATCTTTGCAGCTGCAAATCAAGAAGTCGTGAAATTCAATTACAAACTCTAACTGAAAATATTCATCAGTGACAATATTTTTTAAATTTCGGTTTTGACAACATAAGCCGCTGAGGCAAATCATCGAAAACCTTACGGGCACATATAAACACAGCAGAAGCACAAAACTCTTCTTCCTTTTATCAAACTTCAGAATCCCATACGATGGTCTAATCTAAATTTCAGCTAGCAATTTTTAATACAAACCCAACAAAAGGAAGATATTTGTTTTACAAAAAAAAATAAAAATTAAATCAAACGCGATCATCGAAAAACTTAACAGACTAAATCCAAAGTTCCGGACCATAATCACTGAATCCAGATTGAGTAAAGAAACTTAACAATTAGGCGAAATATCATCATTTTTCTGGGTTTACAAACAAAGAAGGATAAAGTAGAACACTAGTACTTGATCAAACAATACCGAGAAACAAAACGATCTGATTAAAGGTTTTTACAGCTTGATGAAGATCGAAGCAAGTAGAGAGAAACACTTTCTTCTTCTTTACCCAGTAGTCAATGGTAGAAGATCGGAGCTGAAAATTTGGAAAGTGGTTTTGATTGAGAAGAGATTGTTTTATAGAGCCCAAAAATAATGAGGAATCCTATAAGGTATATACATATACACGCGGCTTACGGCAAATGGTTGCTTTTAATTAAGAATTAATCCTACGTGGATTTTAATACAAAGGTTCTTATACGATTCGAAAAATCCAAATATGTAAGTTTTTTCTAAATTTATATTCATGTCAAATATGTTCAATCTCTTTAATTTTATTTCAGAATCATTTTTACGAGTAAAAATTCGAAATCACTACAAATTATCAGAGATATTATTGAAAAATGAATTATGAAAGAAAATATTTATTATAGGTAAAATCAAAATATATACAAAAATTATATTAAGAATTGAAGATTTTTTTAAAACAAATACAAGAAATTTTAAATATATATAAATTCAACCAATAAATAATAATAAATGGTGATTATAACAATAAATCGTGATTATCTTAATGTTATAATAAATTTAAATTGAATAATATCTTTTATATAATCCTTTCTATTTTTACATAAAATACATATAATCAGTACAATATATTTTTAATATAATCATGATAATTAGTTATTTGTAGAAGTAAATTGATAGAACAAGTTTTAAATAAAAAGAAATACATCTTATGTCATTATATATGATGTATTACTTTTATCAAGCCCTCTTTCTTTAATCTCTAGATAAGGGATTGATAAGAGTAATACATCATATAGTATCGTCTCACGGGTAGTCGATTTAATTAATATTTAATAGTTTATTTTTCAATTTATTTTGATTTAAATATTTATTTATTATTTTTTATATTTTTAATTCTTTTATCTAAACATTTACTTAGTATATTTTTTTATATCAGTTTTACTCTTTTTTGGTTTAGAGTTAGAATATTTGATTTATGATTTAAAGTTTAGAGTTTAATTTGAGTCTATGGGGTTAAAGTTTAGAGTTAAAGGTTGAAGTTTTAGAGTTTTGGAAGTTAAAGTTTAGAGTTTAGAGTTTAGAGTTGAGGATTGAATTTGTAGATTTTAGGGCTTAGAATATATGATTTAGAGTTTAGAGTTAAGGTTAAAGTTTATGATTTATGATTTAGTGTTATAATTTTGGGTTTTTGATTTAGTGTTTAAAATATATAATTTATATTTTAGAGTTTAAAATTTTGAATTTAGAGTTTAGAGTTAAAGGTTAGAGTTTTAGAGTTTAGTGTTAATAATATATTATTTATAGTTTTGAATTTTGGGTTTTTAGTTTTGTTTTGAGTTAATGGTTAGAGTTTATGAGTTTAGAGTATGGGATTTAGGGTTTTAATTTTGTTTATATATTAGCCACAAACACATTTTGTGGTATTTTTCCAACGACCAGCCACGAAAAACCCACAAATTTTTTTCATGGTTTTTTTTAGCCACGAAAAACGTGGCTATATGCAGTTTTTTTACTAGTCTATACCATTGAGCTTTGTTGGATCATGTTTCTATTGACCAAACTTGGGATTCAACTGTCGCAGCTTTCGGTGGTGATCTACTGCGACAACATCGGTGCGACCTATCTTGCGGCGAATCCGGTCTTCCACTCACGCATGAAACATATCGGATTGGACTATCACTTTGTTCGTCAGTTCGTACAGTCGGGCAAGCTCCATGTCATTCATGTTACCTCCGATGATCAGCTTGCCGATACACTGACGAAGCCCTTACCTCCAGCTCGGTTTCTTGATCTTTCTTCCAAGATTGGACTTACATCTTGAGAGGGTGTATAGAGAATATTCGATGTATATACTTAGACCATGTACATCCGACAAACTCACTAAAAGTATCTTACCATATTTTATTAATATTTTGTTTTTGCAATGGAGAGAAAAAGAGGGAGAAAGAGGGTGTGAGAGAGAGAAAGAGAGAGAAAAAAGGCGCGAGAGAAAGAGAGAAAAACACGTATACATTTTTTTTTTCTTGTCCAATAAGAACTTACCACGTAGGGGTTCTAAAGAATTTCTAAAAATCTTTCTTTCAGATCGTATCTTGCCATTTAATTTAATTTAATTTTTTTTTTTGCTTTAAAACCCCTTAAGAACTCCTTAAAAACTCCTGATGTATATGCTCTTAGAGCAACTCAAATGCGGTGAAAGGGAGGGTTCTTGGGTTGTTTCTTCAGCCCAACAAATAATAGAATAATGGGTCATTCGTTTCTTAGATTAAGAAACATATCTTCGTTTGGAATGTTGAAACTAGGTTAAGAACCGCCACGTGTCGCTACGTGATTGGCTTCATATTTTTTCGCTTTTCTTCTATGCCCGTTCTTCATTTTTCGCCGACAAAGAAGAAAGAGAGAGCAAAGAGGTGATTCATCTACCTCGTTCGTCGCCGTGACCTTCCTCTTCCTTCGTCAGTCTGATTTTTCTCTTTGAGTTGAAGATAAGTGAAGATATCGAAGACTACCTAGATAAACCTTCACGTAATTTCCGATCCTTACAGTGATTTTAGCTCTTTTGGGATATCCCCTAGCTCTTTTTGTTCGAACCTGGTAGTTGTTAGAATTATACTAGGCATATCAAATTCATTTCGATTACACATTTCCATTGAGGCAAAGAATTTCCTTCAATGTGAATTGGTTAATCCACGCGCATCAATAGAGAAATCGTATATCGACTCAGCTTTGATGTTATTTGAAATCGTATATCGACTCAGCTTCGACTCAGAACTAAATGAAATCCTGGAAAATGAGGTTGTCGATGAAAATGGGTTGTGGAAAAAGAAGCTCACAGAACAATCCCTGAAGTTGTTTGATCTTCTGCCCGAAATGATTCAGGAGCAGCTGATGCTCGAGAGAGACCCACACGGAAATGTCCAGGTGATTGATCATGGTTCTGTTGCCTCAGTAAATTTCCACCAAGATGTTGTTAGCTTGGACTCATGGATTATTAATAATATAGTGTTCTCATCTTTTTGATAGGTGGCCAAGATCGAGACTGAGAAGATGCTTATTCAAATGGTTGAAACTGAACTGGAGAAAAGAAAGCAAGTTGGTCAATACAACGGATAGTTCATGAGGCATTCTCATTTCTTTGGGTACTTTCTCTTATTTCAGTGAACCAAATGCCTGCATAATACATTTGCTTATTTGTCAGTGTTTAGAGAACAAGTTCGATTTATTGTTTTTATTGGACATGAATACATACATGAATACAGATATTGATTCTACCTACTGTTATGCACTTGGTTATGGCGCGGTAGTTCTCCTCAACAGTGGGAAAGCCGGACTGATTTCTTCGGTTTGTACTCTGTTGATCAAAAGACCATTTTGACGAACTAGTTCTACATTGAATGAGATGATTAACTTATTGGCACAGGTTGGAAACTTGGCTGCTCCCGGGAGAGTTAAATGATCTTTACTGATTGTGTTTTATTGGAATATGCAGGTGCACCGTGATATTTAAGGAAGCAGAAGCAGCAAAGAGAGCTTGCCAGAATGCAAATCCAGTGATTGATAGAAGAAGAGCTAATTGTAATCTTGCTTGTCTTGGTGCTCAAAAACCTCCTCCTCCTTCTCCTAGACATGGTTTCTTTCTCTTTCTCTCTTCTCTATCTCTCTCTTGTCTTTATTGATGATCTCTTGTCTTTGTTGATGATCTTGTATTGTTTCCATTTCACTAAATCATAATTAATTTTAAAAACTAAATTAATGAAATTTTCCTTCATATACTTTAATTTACAAATAATATTATTTTATTTCTAAAAACCACAATCAAATATTTTACATTGGACCTCTTTTTTTAAATCAATTCTTTAAGTTTCTTAACTTAAATAATCATTATTTTATTTATTAAGATTCTCCCCTAAGAAACTTGCAACGTGGATGGTCTTAGTTTCGTTGTTCATAGTCTCTATCTATATATTGAAACAATGCTCGATCAATACAATTACACTTTCCTACAATCACAACATTACCTATGCTTAACCATTATTGTAATCTTACAAAAAGCATAAAAATGTTACAAGTAGAATATTGTAATCGTTTACATCTTGCGTGGAGTTCTATAATAAGTAATAACCCTAGGTAGCTAGATACTGTTACAAGAAAGCATAGAATCTCCCAAGAAGACCAATTATACAAATCTGACTGTTCATGTCTGAACAAAGAGACTAAGCAACACACGAAAGGACTAAACAGGAACCCAAACAGATGAAGCATACACAATTCTTCCTTTCCATCCCTGAAGCAACCAGTTACAATCTTGATCAACATCAAACTCTTTGGTTCTGTATCCACTTTCCACCGTCAACTTCAGCTTCTGAACCAACTCCTTCTCTATCGGAATCTGTCTAAATCCTGCTCTCATTGCCCTCGACTGCCACTGCTTATAACTCTCTGGTCTCTCCACTCTCTCTGTCCCTTCGCAAGCCACCACGTTCATGATCTCTCTCCCGTAGAATTCTTTCTCAAACATAACCCTCATTGGATCTTCTCTTGTTAGATTCGTGTCACACATGTCAAACAGAGAAGAGTAGTGAAACAAGACTTCTCTAAACCTTGTGACGAAGAAGGGGGCGTTGTAGGATCCGCTAAGAATCGCAGGGATGAAAACATCAGGTTTCACTTTCCTTATCAGCTTCAAAACCGTGTCTCTCGGGCTGTTTACCACCACGGTCTCATCAAGAAGGTTCCTAAACCGAAACAGAGAGTTCACTGCAACAAATTCGCCTTGTTTTAGCTTCAAGTCTTCTAACCTAATAGTTTCCCATTTCTGAGCGATTGCGTTATACTCGAATGGAACGTTAAACCTCTGACAATACCTAGCCAATCGACGACCCGTCTCGATAACTCCCTCGGCTGGTCTAAACCCGCGTTGAGGCAGCTCTATTCCAGTAATCCGAAGCTTACACGATGAACCATGTTTCCAAGCAAGGCGATGGATAAAAGGAGGCCACTGGAAACCGTAAGATATCCCAAAATCTATGATGTGTATGGTTTTGACGTTCTTAGAAAAATGCATGATGCTGTGGTTAGCAAATATGATGGCGATTTTCTTGAACGGACAGACCGAAATGTAACTCTGGTAAGCTTTCAACATGTCGGAAGCCGATGTTTTCTTCGAGGATAAAGATGTATAAACCTGTGTACCTATCCCACTCAAGCGTGCTTCAAGACTGTTTGCGAAATAATGAGCTAATCTCTCTGTTCCTTCGCCGTAAGATGAAGAATGTTGCCTAACTTTTCTTAACAGGTCTTCAGCTGTTCTACGATCATTCACCGACACAGCTTGAGCACAAGAAACCAAAAGGTTCCTCAAATCAGGTACTGTCTCATTCAGGTAACTGTTACCACTAGCAGCCGGTTTCTGTCCACGGGATTCGCTCGCCTGTGTCGTCTCGCCTTTATGACTCTTACTAAACGACGAAGCTCTCGCGGGTTCCTTTGGAAACTTATCGTGAAGAATGCATACAGGTTTCTCCTTAGGCTTACCAAATAGAAGAATCTTATCAAACATTTCAGACAGTTCGGTCTCATCAACATAAACAGCTGATTGCTTCTTACTCCTTTCTTCATCCAAATGTTCATCTTCCCGCCATTGGCTTTTCTTTCCAGTTAATCTGTAAGGTACATAGTTTTTATCCTTCTCCTTCATAGTAGTTAGTACAGACTCATTCTCCTTGATTCCTAAACTTGGATTTTGATTTTCCACATCGATTACCAACTGAGAACTCTTAGGAAGGAACTTACTAGCTTCCTCCATTCCTCTCTTGAATTGAAACGACAATTCGCTATTGTTGAACATATTAAAAACCAAATCATCAACAGACTTAGGACTGGATCTAGTAGACGTTGATTGGAAAACAAAGTTGTTTGGGATTGGTGTATGTAACCAAGAAGGTCTATTATTCTCCAAAAAATCAAAACTCCACTGTGAACCAGAGGGAGTTGTAGTTGTGGTGCTTGATGCATAGCCTGAAGAAGAACCATCATCAGGACTAGCAACCAACTGAGCAGGGCTAGTAGTAGTCAGAGACTGAGAATCATCAGGGTACTTTTCTCCGAGAGCTTCATAGAGAGATTTCTCAGCTGCTTGAAGAGACAAAGCGTCGTGAAACATACAAGGCTTCTCCTCCATGTCCTCTTCCATAAGCACTTGACTTATGTATTTCAGAACCGAATCAGAGAAATCAGAATCCACAGAGGCAATTTTTTGTTGAGAATACGACTCAGGGAGAGGAGGAAGAGGAGATGGAATATCTAACAAAGGTTGATCATCGAGATAGAATTCGTTTCCAAAACTTGGAACACCAATCTGTTGGTTATTGAAATCGAAGCTGAAGGATTCAGGGAATCCAGCTGAGTAAGAACCCATTTGCTTTCTTCAAGAACCCTGATAAAACCCTAAAAATTGTTCCACACGAAAGCAGCAATTCCTTATTCTTTCAAAAGGTTGAATATCTTTCTTTTCTTACTGATCAAGATATGAAACGGCAAGAAACAGAGGATCTAAGGACAGCAAAAGATGAAGCGTTAATAATAATCCCAAGGAGATAAGATTCTTGATTTTTGGTAAGAAACAAATTTGAAACCATACCTGATTTTGGGATTAAGATGCGCCGATTCAGATGCTAATGGAAGAAAGACACACCTTGAGACTTGAGTTGGAGCAAATGGTTATGTGGAAGGAATGGAGACATGTAATTTTTTTATGTATAAAGTATAATAAAAGAAGAACAAATGGATGAAAGTGAAAGATACATTTTTTTAATAA
>OVAO01002123.1:0-13379 GCA_900406285.1 Biscutella auriculata
TAAATGATTTCAAAATTTAGATATTCAAAGAATTGGATTTTAGAACCATTACCGACATTGACATATTGATTTAAACCATTTATTTAATGAGAGTCAGAAATACCGGGTTGGTTTGAAAGATGGGTTGTTGCTTCCGTGTCGAGGTATCGATCCTGGCCGCCTACATCCGGTACTTGTTCAGTTGTATATGCTTCCATTGGAGCATAATGAGCCTGATTTAGTTGTNACGCGGGCGTCGAGCGGTACTGGTTCGGGTTTTGAATCGGAACCCAATTGTTGATATCTTGTTGTTGCGGTTGCCCCTGCCCGGACCATGATTGTCCTTGCTGATTGAACCATTGTTCATATAGTTGTTGAGGGAATTATGGTGGATTGCTGTAGGTTCTTTGCCAGTAAGTGTTCGGAGATCGTCCACCATTTTTTCCTCGACCGCGACCTCGATTTTTCTTCCAACCTCCAGTGTTGATTCGAGCTGTTTGTTTATAGCGTGGTTGATTTTGCTCCTGCTAATTGTTCTGGTTTTGATGAGGAGATGGTTGATTGACGCTAGGCTCCGAGACTGTGAGAGTTGCGGCGGACGATGAATGGTCCGTGTGCGGTGTGGGCGATGGCGCATCACGTGCAGTAGTTGTCATCCGTCGTTCTTCTAGCTCCAGCATATTGCACGCGTCTGCAAACTTAGGAAAGGGCTTGGCGTGTATTATCATTGTTGGTAGATGCGGGTACTTCGGGCCCAAGCCATTCACGAGACACGTGACCAGAACATTATCGTTCATGGGAGCGTCGAGAGCAATCAGGAGGTATGCAAGGGTCTTCATATTTTGAGCATATTTTTGGATCGTCCAATCACCGAGGCGAAGTGCCTTGATTTCAGTGTCAACCTCCATCACACGAGCTTCTTTGTTGGACTGGAAGTGGGCTTCGATTTTCAACCATACCTCATGTGCAGTATCACCGTCGAGCGCTATAGCTAGGATCGGTTCTGTCACCGTTGTGTGTAGCCAGCTCATCACCAGAGCATCCTTCTGCTCCTATATCGCTAGATCATCAGCGGCTATAGGCGGTGGTGTGCCGTCGATATGTGGTAAGACACTGTATGCTTTGCACATGTTGCTGAATACCTTCTTCCACTTGCCATAATTGTGATGATCTAGGTCTAAGATTATTAGAATGATTTGTTTCAATCCAGTTAGACAAAAGCACGTTGAGTAAGAGAAGCCATTGATAGTTAAGAGGGAAGAAGATGATTAGGGTTTAGAGAGAGGATAGAAGAGAGTGATCCGATAAGAAGAAGGAAAACGAGAGAGAAGAGATCGATGAGAGAAAATTTAGGTTTAGCGTGAGGTTCTGATACCATGTAAACTTAGAAAATTTCCTGAGGGATTTAGTGTATTGATGTACCTTTGAATAATACTGATTACAAGAATATCCACATAATATAAACAGAAATATAGGAAACAGATAGAACTATGAGTTTAAATAAAATTAAACGAATAACATTCCTATATTCTAATATTCTCGTTGGACCAATAGGTAGTAGAAGTATGTTAAGTAGATTGGTACATTTATTTTTTTATGTACATATTTAATGTTCTTGTAAGATTAGTTTGTCAATAGTAATTAATCTATATGTTTTGTAAATAATAATTTTATTATGGGGTTTGTTTTACGCAAAGAGACATGCAGGTCCTACATGTGTGAATCTTATTCGATTTAATTTGTTTAATAATCTTATCTTAGCATGCGCATAAAAGAAAATTATATATTTCTGACTTCAAGATCATGAAGATATGAGATTTACATGTGCCATAAACAAATGTGTTAATCCTTAGCTTTTTGTATTGCAATATGGATTTCCTTTTAGGAGAACTGAAGGGATAGGGATAGCTACACTCAAGAGAGACTCATTTCTCTGGTTATATCTGGAAGACGAGAAATGGCAAAGTTTTCAATAAGAAAGACGTCTCAGCCTTAGAAACTCTCCAATTAGCTATTCTCGAAGACGAAAATTGGAATCCAATTTTATATCCATAAACTTGTTTGTCATATTGATTATACATATATTTTTGTTGTTATTTTTATTACATAAATGAAAACTTGAAAAACTGAATTTCATACATACCATTTCTTTTGGAGAATCTCAAAGATAGCTTCTTCTTGTATCCTCCATCTTGTCTTTGTGTAGAGATCCATATGCATACTATTAGGATTTGTGAAAACTTAAATCCTTATCACCAACTTCTGAAAAATCTTCAAATAATAAGGTTAGAATTTATTTTTTTTTCATTCGATGTTAAATTGATCAAAAGAAACGCTAAACAAATTACAAAACCAGATCAACAGAAAGCCAAGCTCAAAATGATAATGGGAAACAGTGCTCGCAGAATTAAGATTCTCTGGAGCCAAATTCTAAAACAATACATAAAAATGAACCAAATTCATAACATAGATCCAAAAGCTACTCCAAAATTGACTTGAGAAATCTTGCCCAACAAAAAGATTACCTTTACTTTTGACAATCAATGAAAAGAAAGCGAGGATGAAGAAATTTAACAATCCTCCTGTAACGAATAAGATCTACCTCATAAACAAGAGACAATTGCTTTACAATCATATGAGATAGAGCAGAAACAACTTTTCACACGACTCCCAGATACGGCGATATCAATTGACGTTTAAATAGAAGATAAATAGATAAACAGACTTCGACTAGATTTGAACGTAAAAAGAAGGTTAGAAAACTATATAACCATCCATTCGAAATATTAATAAGAAAATACATGAAATTTCGGAGAAAACAATATATATTTTTTTTTTTCCACACAAAAAAGAGTATGATATATAAATAGTGCATGTCACAGCCGATTACAGAAAGGCAAAGAGGATATACAGAAATTGAAAAAGAAGAAACAAACAAACTAACGATTAGGAGAGCAACCAGAATCCTTAAGCAATAAACTAGACAACCAGGACGGGCCCCCTCGGGATAAATAGGAGTTAAATCTTCCATCCTTTGTAACCGAAGATGCTATGGCCCTAGCACTCTGATTTCCTTCTCTAGAGACAAACTGAAATTTGATGCTTTCAAAGGATAAGGAGATAGAGGAAACCTTGAAAAGAGAATTGAGAAATCGTGGCCACGCCTTAGGATTGTTGATAGCACGAACCGCTTGATGAGAGTCAGTTTCTAGAATAAACTTAGAGATTCTCAAATCCTTGAAGCTTTGAAGAGCCCATTCCAAACCCTGCAATTCCGCTTTGAGGTGAGAAGGGGATAGGGCAAAGGCGTCTCTAGCATGAAGAAAAACCTGACCGAAAGAGTCCCGAAGGATCCAAGCAGCACCACAAAAAGACTGTGGATTTCTCCACGCAATATGCAAGTTGCATTTAAGGATTCCAGACGGAGGGGCAGACCACCCAGAAGAGATCTGATGCCTCGGATGAGCAGTAGAAACCAAATGCAAACTCTTCCAGTTATCAGATTCTGAGAAAGCCGAATCAACTAACCCAGACAGATTTTGTAAATGGTTCCTAAATATGATGTGATTCCTATTATTCTAAATCTTCCAAATCAACCATGGCATAGCTAATCTCAACGCAGGGAAGATATTCTGATCAACTATACAACCCAGAAAATAACCCATGTTCCAAGATAGAGAAGATGAGAAACCTTGAGAAGGGAAGGGAATCCCCGCGAGAGAAAGAGCTTCCTTGGCAGGGAGACACTTGAAAAAAGTATGGTTAATTGACTCTTCTTCCAGATTGCAAATTGAGCACTTTGAGTCAATGTTGATATTCTTCGAACGAAGCCTTTGAGCAACTGTTAAAGCACCTGAAACAGTCTTCCATAAGAAACATTTTGATTTTTGGCAGAGTTTGCAACTGCCATATACGATGCTTGAGCAAGTTAATAGTTTCCTCTGCACGGTCTAAGACTTGAATGCCCGAAGCTGGACCCTCTGTCAATAGCCAGTATCCACTTTTAACCGAATAGGACCCGTGATTAGTATAGTACCAAAAATAGCTATCTTCCACTTCAAGCGAAGGTTTAATAGATCTGATGAGATGGATATCCTGAGGCGAGAAAAGAGATAACAAAGATGATTGAGACCAGTTTCCTCTAAAGTCAAGAAGAGAACTAACAGTGAGGTTTGCATCTGATCTTCCTTCAATGTTAATTGGTCTTCTTGGTTCAGAACCTGGTATCCAACAATCTGCCCAAACATTTGTGCCTCTACCATTCCCAATGGATTTTAACAGCCCTTTAGACAAGAGATCTCTACCGTGGAGGATGCTTCTCCAAGCATATGAGGGACGATATCCTTCTTTACTTGACATGAAAGTTGAACGAGGGAAATACTTAGCCTTTAGAATGGTAGATAAGAGGGATCCCGGGTTGTCAATAAGGCGCCAAGCCTGCTCTGCAAGGAGAGCTTGGTTGAAAACCGCAATATCTTTGAATCCAATACCTCCCTTGTGCTTTGGCTTGCATAACCGCTTCCAGGAAACCCAATGAATCTTCTTTTTTGCTGAAGATTCATTCCACCAAAAATTTGCAAGCGCCGAGGATAACTTCTGACAATGATGCTTGGGAAGCTTGAAACAGGACATTGCATATACTGGAAGGGATAATGCAACTGATTTTAAGAGCACTTCTTCCCCCCCCCCCCTTCCCACATGGATAAGGTCTTTGAGTACCAGCCGCTTAGACGCTTTGTGAGTTTCTAAAAGATAAAATCCAAGAGATCTTTTTTTGAACCACTGAAACAATTAGGAAGACCCAGATATGAATTTGCCTCTCTTCTTTGATCAATACCAGTAAAGTCACAGATGGTATGACAATAAATTGTGTCCAAACATTCTCCAAAGGTGACCGATGACTTAGCTAGGTTCAGCAGCTGTCCTGAGGCATCAGCGTATGTCTTTAAACAGAGCAATAATTCCTTACACTCCATCAGGTTTGCTCTACAAGTAAAGAGTGTATCATCAGCAAATAAAAGTTGTTGGACCGAAGGAGCAGCATAAGCAATCTTCATACCACTGATCCGCTTTTCTGATTCAGCAACAGACATAATGTGGATTAACGCTTCTATGCAAAGAATGAAGATAAATGGAGATATGGGTTCACCCTGACGCAGACCCCTAGATGGAAGGATTGTACCATGAGGTGAACCATTCATAAGCACAGAATAAGAGATTGTTTCCACACAAACCATTATCCATGATATCCATCTGCTAGCAAAACCAAACTTCTTGAGAAGAGCCCTGAGAAAACACCATCGACTCTGTCAAAAGCCTTTGACATATCAGACTTTAGGGCCAGGAACTCTTTCTTGCACTTTGGAACCGTTCGCAAGGCATGAAAAAGCTCATGAGCAACTAGAATATTATCTGAGATCAATTTACCAGATACAAAAGCACCCTGCGAATCTGAGATGATCTAGGGAGGATCTTCTTTAACCTGTTGCTTAGAATATTCGAAATAATCTTATATAATACCGAGCAGAGGCTTATAGGCTTTAGATCCGTCATCTTTTTTGCATTAGAGATCTTCGGAATAAGAATAATAAAAGTGAAATTCCATTCTCTAATATAAGTGAAATAATCTTATATTTATAAATTATATTTATATATATTTTCGAGATCTAATAATATGTTTTAAAGAAAAAGAAAACCCTAATCGCCTGCTTTACTATCTCTTTTTGGTGTATTGACCATTATATCTTATCTATTTATATTATTATTTCTTATATGTGGGTCGTAAACGAACCTCATTTATTAAAACTTATTACAAAAGCGAAGAGTTAAACTCCCGGAAAGAATGACGAAAACATCTGATTTTTAACTTGACATTTGTGTGTCCTTAGATGTTCTATATTTGTATAGAGTTACTTTTATTATTACTTAATATATTATTTTATAATATAATAAAAACTCTATTTTGATTATCTACTTTAATTGGTAGTCTCTTAGTAAAATGTGTACCGCTTAATTAATTACCAATCATAAAAATGTTAACAACCAGTGATATCAATAATAATCCACTTAGACATACCCAACTCTTGACTAAATCGGAAAAAAATATTAAAGTTTATAGGTAAATATCAATACTTCAGAAAAAAATTATTATTAAGTGATTTAGTTTTTTGGATGACATATAGGATTCAACTTTATAACTAAGATTTTTTGCTCAAAACTTATTTTGATTGTTAGTGATTCAGTTTTATACATTCTTCTAAAAGATCAAAGTTTCCAACCCTATATCTAATAGTTCCTTTTTATTTTAAGGTGGAATTTATTTTAGACATGTTTTGAGGACCAATAACTAAATAGAAAAGGCTAAACTCATTGATGATATTAGGCTCAGTAGAATTTAAAAGCAAATAAAGACCACTAGACCAAATTTGTTTTATTAACCAACTTTACCTATGTATTACAGAATGTTACTATGATAGTGTTTTACATATATGGGTATAAAACCAACATCTCAAAAAATTATACTTTTCATAATTCGGTTCTTTTTCAGTAAATATTTGGGACTTGATTGATAAGAGTAGTGGTTGTAGACTTTTACTATATAGTTTTTTAAAATTTTATAGATATTTTGATTTTAAAGACTCTAACTTTTTCTTTTAAAAATCACGTTAAAAATAATTGAAGAATATATTTTTGTTTCTTCATTTTGAAAAATAAATGTATTTTTCACTAAAGTTTAGTGGATAAAATGCAAAATATTCTCAAGAAATTATTATTCTTGATTAAAATATATTTTTCTTTGTTTAATAAAAATATATTGTTAGTGATACCTTACTCAATAAATAAACAACCATACACATAACTGAATTTAAAAGTTTTATAAAATAAATCTAAAAAACGAGAAAAATTAATAATGATTAATTGTTAAAATATTATTTGTGATAAAATTAATATAAGAGTCTAGAGAATTTTTCATTTTTTATGGGGAGAAAAAAAATGAAACGATTTTTTTGTTGACGGTCAAAAAATGTGGGGTTTTATAGCGTATAAAATAAAAGTGAATGTATAACTTTAAAAATTAATTATTTTTTAAATTGTGATTGATTAAAAATTTATTGTGAAGACTGTTATATTTACTGTCTTATGACTGGTTAAAAATTTACTATGAAGATTTCTAACTTAGGCCATGAATGTTTCACCAGTTTTTAGATTTTGAATTTTGGTTTTTAGTTTTTGGATTTTGGATTATAGATTATAGATTTTGATTTTTAGTTTTTGGATTTTGCTGTAGATTTTAGTTCTTATAAAAACTTGAATGGTGATTTTAGTTTTAGTTTTTAGATTTTCAACATTATAATATATAATTTTATTATTAATATCTAATTTGTTTGTTTGAATTTTTAAAATAAATATGGATTATTAATTTAGTAATGAGTTACATATTATTCTTATATGGAAAAATATAGTTAAAATCAACCAAAAATAATTAAATTTATATTTGAAAAATAATTTCGGCTATTAAAACCATGAAAATAGGAATTTTAAAACAAATAAAAAAGTATAAAAGTTTTTCCATTTAAATATTAACTTATAAGTAGAAACCAAGAAAATAGGGGTTTTAAAACAAAATCCAAAATGTATATAAGATTTTTCAATTAAATATTAATTTATATGGTACTTTAATTAATTATTAAATATAATATTTATTTAGATTTTTCATTAAATTCATATCAAATATTAAAGTGTGTTACGACCTTTTTAGAAAAAAATCTTTTATAAATGTAATTTAAATAAAAATATATATAAATGGTTATAGAAACCAGGAAATAGTAGATTTTAGTTTTTGAGTATAAATGTTAGAAACCGATGAAAAACTAGTTTCCCAATTATGTAGGGAATCTAATTTTGCAAAATCTTGAATGAGTTAAATATAGATTCTCTGAAAAACAAAAACCAAAAACCAACGTAGAATCTGCAAACATTCAAACCCTTAATATATATTTTATTTAATTGAGTAACCGCTGAAATTCATACATTTTAACACAAAAAAACGGTAGAAAGTTTCATCTTTTTAATTGTCTATTTAACAAACTCTCACTAGCTCTCTTAAGTTCAAATTAATCTACTATAGTTTTGAATGGCCAATGCTAAATAAAAAGTTTACTTTTTTTACAGTTTTGTATATTTATACTTTTGGACAAACGATAAAACTAATGAGATTTTTTCCACTGTTTTTTCTTTTTGTTACATAGTGAGAATACTGGCCGTTACTTTATTAGACAACTATACAAACTAAATGTACAATTTGTATTTTTCTATAGTTCAAGTCCTAAATAAGAAAATGAATATAAGACAAAGTGAAACCTATGAATATTTTATATATTTAACAAAAATTATGAAAGAAAATAATATATAAAAAGAAATTGTAAATAAAATAGAAAAATATTATCTAAAAAAGAAAATATAATGAATTCTAAAAAAGAAAATTATAAAACATATTAGAAATCATACAAAATATGGAATAGTATAATATTGTTTTAGTAAAACATAATTTTATAGAAAATTATGATTTTCATACATTAATATTTATAAATTTACAAATTAATTAATATTTCTCTAAATCAATACTTTTTTAAAACCCCAACATTACTAATTCATAAAGGTTTTATTGTACCAAACCAAATATACCAATAACTAAAACTACGTCTTGATATGCTTAGTGTTCTGTATATATGATGCTTATATATCTTCACAAATGGCAATTACATACCTCTCTTTTTCCTCGTTTCATTTATTTTATTTTGAAATCTTATTTAAATACGTCTAAAAAGTCCTTGTTATATCTTATTATTCTTATAATTTATTAGTTCTTAAGATTCATTTTTCAAATTTGTCAACATTATACATAATAAAATTAAAATCATTTATTTTCTTAAATATCATAATATATATATATATATATATATATATATATAGGTTGACTAGTTGTTTAGTAATAAAATTATTAATTTTCAAATAACAAATTAAAAATATGGAAAAGCTAATAAAATTTTAAAAATAATAAGATATAATACCATTCAGAAGATATTCAAAGTCAAATAAAACATAAGGTACGAAAAAAGGAAAACTACATAGCTGACATTTGTTAAAGATAGACAAATGATTAAGAAAACCCATAATTTTTAAAATTAATTTTTAATATAATACCAAGAATATTTTTAAACTATATTATTTAATAAACATTTAAAATTATGAAAATAATTCTTCAATTTTTAAAATAGGTTCAAATTAGGCTTTGATTGTTACTATCAATTACACAAAATTTCTTTTAAATGTTCATTAACAAAATTTGATGAAACATTGAAAATCGACTAATTAAATAAAGTTAACTAAAAAAGAATTAATAGATTTTTCAAATTATATTCTATATAATAGACTCTCGGATTAACCCATTGAACAATATATATAACACTAATTCATGACATTATTTTTCCTATAAACATGTGACTTATGTTGGGTAATTCTCTAAAATCGAATTCTAGGCATGGTAGTTTAGTCTGACATTCCAAAAAAATATGGAAATTTGCAATTAAGTCGAGTTATATTAGGAGATATGTTAAAGTTAAAAAAAATAAAATAAATAGAGGACCCAAATTTCAAACCACTACTACCATTTACTTGGAAATTGAAATGTCCACCAAAGTTTAGGAGTTCAATCAATATTTCGGTGGAAGTTTCAATATATCATATATGTAAACTAAGATCATCTATTTTAATGAATTCCAAAACAAAAAAATTCTGAAGGTTACCCATAGATTCCAAAAAAATTATTTTTTATTTTACAGATAGTCTAATATATCTAAAATGGTAAAATGATAAAGTATTTAAAAAATCAAGACATGTAGCCTAGTGGTTTATACTAATGTGGTCGATGTGTTATTCCAAAATCGAAACCCACATATTACATTATATGTTGTTGAAAAAAAAAGATAAAATATTTAGAAATATAGATTCAATACCACATGAGATAGCAACACATTCATGTACCTAGGCAAAAATTTGGAAATTAACATAGGTGGAAAGAGAGAAGTAGTAAGAACAAATGAGAAGGATATATTATCGACTAATTAATTATTCAAAATTTCTTTTAAATGTTCATTAATAAAATTTGATGAGACATTGAAATCGACTAATTAAAATTAACTAAAAAAGAAGTAATGGATTTGTTAAAGTATTCTATATAGCTACCCAATTCACGAAGCCAACATCAAATAAGAAGAATTTTTAGATACATCTCTCCAGATAGACTCTCAAATTAATCTATTGAACAATATATGTAACACTAATTCATGACATTATTTCCCCAGTAAACATGTGACTTACGTTTGACAATTCTCTCAAATCGATAAGAGAACATATTAAACATGTCTTCTTTGAATGTCCATGAGCGGTATAAACGTGGGTATTAGCACATGTACTCATCAATTTTTATTAGAATAAGTATAATATATATCACTCATATATAATTAATCAAATAAAATAATAAAAATATAATATTTAACTATATCATATTAATTAGTTTTTAAATACTCATTTATTCATAAACTAATATTTAAATTGATTTTTTATTTTTTATTTTATTTTAAAATATAGTTACTACACAATCAAATTAAAAAAGAAAGTTTTTTGATATCCAATTGTATCATTTTACTTAGCTTTAACTATGTAATGTGTCCTCTTTATTTCTATTTTATTAACATAAACATGAATAATTTATTCTTTCATATAGAAATAATAGATTGATAGTATATGTAAAGGTTGATTTTTAAAGCTGATATAAATATTTAATCTATTAAATAAACTAATATTGCGTTAAATACTATATATAATGTGTAGATGAGTAATAATTTTAAATATATATATGTATATATATATATGAATAAATTAAAATAATAAGATATCATAATATTATAAAAAAATTATACAACATAATTATGGATTATATACAATTAAGAGAAACTATTCAAAAATTAATAACATAAAATATTCTATATATTTATCAACATCGTTAAATATATTGTATTATATAACAATTGTATCTACATCGTTAAATATATTGTTATCATAATTTGTTAAGCGAGATTATAAATTATAACCTCAAGTTTTACTTTCATTTTTAAATCTATTCAGTCAAATATCAATATGAGATAATTTGAAGAAAATAAAATTATCTATATAACTTCTGGAAAAATGATTTTGATTAATTAGATTTGATATAATACTTATGAAATTGGTTCTCTAAAATTAATAAATTTTCAATATTATTAAATATAGAGTGATCAGGGTATCACATGTTATCTTTATTCTGATTAATATTAAATTATATTTGTGTGCCCTAATCAAATCGGACTATGACATATTTTTTCTTCACGATCTGTAATAAATCCACTATTTACCAATATTATATTTCTAAACTTATTTATTGGATCAGTTATACATATATTTTTGTTGTTGTTTTTATTAGATAAATGAAAACTTGAAAGTATAGATTTTCCATTCAAACTTTTTCTTTTGAAAAACCTCAAAGATAGCTTTCTCATTATTAAATTTTTGATTGAAATCAGTCATTACCCAATTTAGACTCAATCAAATCAAAATTTGATATTTCAGAAAAGTATAAATAAGATCTACTATTTTTTCTTATATTATTCACCTTGTTTTTGTACAAAGATCGATATAGAATTTGTTAAAATCTAAATCCTTTAACACCTAAAAAATTCCCAAATAACAAGGTTAAAAAACTATATAACCATCAATTCTAAATTTAAATAACAAATACATGAACTTTCAGAGAAATCAACATATATTTATTAGTTATACTCATAAATATTTTGAAGATCTAATAAATATTTTTGACGAAACCAAAAACTCTAGCAACTTCTTCATCGCTTCTATTTGATGCATGGCCATTTTATCTTATGTACTTATACTATTATTATTGACGTGTGAACCGCAAATTAATCTCATTCACTTGTTAAAACTCATCACAAAAGTGAAGAGTTGAAATGCGAGATGACTAACGAACGTATCAGACTTTTCAACCAGATATATGGGCGTCTCTTGTCTTATCTATTTATATAAAATTACTTTATTGTTTTAGTTTAATATATTATCTTATTCTTATTTTGACAAAAACTCTATATTTTGATTTACTAATGTGATACTTATTTTCAAACTTATAACTAATTATTAGAAGTTGAACTTAAATAAAATAGTTACTGCAATTCTCATCAATAACATGAAAGAAGTTTTTGGACAATATAACAAATATTACCTAAATATTTCAGTACTACAATAACATATATTATCTAAATATTAACTAAATATTTCAGTATTATTTTGTCTAAAAACTTATTTCATGTTATCGATGGGAATTACACTAACTATTTTAGTTAAAGTCAACTGCTAATAATTAGTTATAAATTTTGTAAATCAAAATATAGAGTTTTTGTTAAAATATAGAATAAAATAATATTCTAAATTAAAATAATAAAGTAACTTTACATAAATAGATAAGATTGAGAAACATGCACATGTGAGGTTGAAAAGTTTGGTACCTTCGTTATTTAGCTCGGCATTTCGATTCTTCACCTCTGCGATGGACTTTTAATAAGTTAGTGAGATCAATTTGGAATCCACACACGTCAATGATAATAGTATAAATAGATAAAATCAAATGGTCAATCGATTAAATATAGACGATGAAGAAGGCAGCTAGGGTTTTTGGTTTCGTCAAAAAAAATATTAAATTTTCAAAATATTCATGAGTCTAATGATAAATATATGTTGGTTTTCTGAAAGTTCATATATTTGGTTATTTACATTTTAAATTTAGGGTTATATAGTTTTCTAACCTTTGTTATTTGAGATTTTTCAGTTGATAAGGATTTAGTCTTTAACAAATTTCATATTGATATCTGCACACAAATCAAATGAACAATACAAGAAAAAATCATAGATCGTGAAATATCAAGTTTTGATTTAATTTGAGTCTAAATTGAGTATGACTGATTTTAATTAGTTATTTAACAATGAAAAGGCTATTTTTGAGGTTCTTGTTTGAAAAAACTACATTTTCAAGTTTTCATTTATCTAATAAACAAAACAATAAAAATCTATGATTAATTGATCAGACAAACAAGTGTAAGAGTATAATATTGGTAAATAGTGGATTTATTATGCAAAAATATGTCATAGCCAGATTTGATTAGGGGACAAAAATATAATTTAATATTAATCAAAATAAAGATAACATGTAATAAACTCTCGCTCTACAAATTAATATGATTGAAAATTTATAAAATGAAAGTAAAAACTTGATGTTATAATTTATTATCTCAATT
>OVAO01002124.1:0-12104 GCA_900406285.1 Biscutella auriculata
AGCTCTCGGGGTTTCTTTAACCGCCGTCTTAGTGTCTGTTTTTTCAGACGGTTCTCTGTTGTTTCGATGTCTTTCTTTGATTCCGGGGATTGTATGTTTGTCCGTCGGCTTAGTTTACGGGGTTTGGTTAAACCGCCGTCTTAGGTTTCGTCTCTCGAATCGGTTCTTGTATTGTGTTTCGTTTAATTTAATAAANTAATTTAATAAAGGGAATTTTATATAAAAAGGCACTTTTGTATGATTAATCTGATAAAAAGACACTTTGCCCATTCGGAGCACTTGTCGCAGGATTCGAGAGGAAAAAGAGTCATGAAGAGACGGAAATGCCCTGATGAAAGAATCCTCAAAATTGAGTCTTGGTTTCGCGCCTAAAAGAAGAAAGAAGGAGGACCGTTGGATGTGTTAAGTTTTAAGGAACCATTTAAACAATCTAACGGTGCAAAAGAATTTAGTTAACATTTTGTAACTACTAAGTACACCTACCGATGTTAATAGGTAATGATTAGCTATCTCTAGCTTCGGGAAGCGAACTTGTACTCCTAGGGGTTTGGTTCAATTAGCTGTTATGCCATTTTTAAAAGCTGAGAAAGCTTCCTTCAAAATAATTGCAGGTGTTTGAGGTAGGGTTTTCACAGATTCTAGAATCACTGCAACGCATCTGAACTGTAAGTGTTTTTGTTTAAATGTTGTTTGTACACGCATCTGTGGTTGGTGACTGATAATGATGTGCAGGTAGGCAATGGAGAAGAGTTGTCATGTGTTGGCCGGTTTTTGGAAATATGATGACGACGGGGGGTGGGATTTCATTATTGACAAAAGGAAGATGTCTCGGGTGGTGAACATAGAAGATAGTTTAAGTTTTGAAGATGCACGAGAAATTGTTACGGTGGAATTTGGGGAGAATACGGTGCAGAACACTTCGCTAAGTTACTGGATTCCGGTAGAAGCAACTTCGCCGGCGTGGCTACAAAGCCCTGTGCAGATAAGAACGCATGTTGGATTTAAAGCTTTCGTCAAGTCTTTCTTCACAAACGAGGTCACGAATTTGTGTGTAACGTTCAAGGGAAAAGAAGATGTCGGGGTTTTCAGAACTCCTGAGACGCTAATTAAAACTGGGTTGTCTTTCTCTGTCAAAGAGAAAGAAGGAATTCCGTCATCACAGAAGGGTGGCCGTGCTGAGAAAGCCAATAACTTCGCGACAGAAGAGGTTACACCGGAATTTATGGAAACCATTGAAGAAATTGAGGAAGAATTAAGGAGTGGGAAGAAGGTTGGGCGGAATGAGAGACATGTTGGTAGTAATGGACTAGATGGTTCTCCAAGCGTCCAAGTGTGGAATTTGTTGGATGAGGAAGATGATGACGGTGAACATATCGTAGTATCTGAGAGTGAGGCGTTAGATGTTAGACCTAGAGGGTACGACAAGGAATTTTGGGAACCTTTGATAGCAGAACCCCATGGTGGCTCAAATGTGTATGAGTACATGTCATATACTAACGATGCGTTCGACCATAGGGTGGTGAAAGGGAGGTGTGGAAAGGGTGTTATGAATGAAGATCAGAAAGAGGATCTTAGTGGACTGAGATTCCTGAACCTTGATTCGCTGAATTGTGGACGGAACGACATGGCTGGTAGTAGTGCTGGGAAAAGGGTGCCTAATAACAGTGTCAGATTTAGGGGATGCGGAGATGTTGGTGCTTCTAATTCGGTTGTCGGTGTGAGGTTAGCGGATATTGACGATGATGAATTTGATATACCACCTCTTTTTGACGATTTGAGCTACGAAATGGCGGATGTGCCGGACTTGGAAAATGACGATCTAGATGACGACATCTATGTTGGTAAAACGTATGCTTCTAAATCGGATTGTCAGATTGCTCTGGCCATTTATGCGATTAAAAACATGTTTCACTTTAAACAAACCCGAACAAAGAAAAACTACTTTGTTGTCACCTGTTCGGACACAAAATGTAACTGGAGGGTGACAGCACACGAGTTGAAAGACAGTGGTTACTATCAAATAAGGAAGGCTGTTCTGGGGCACACATGCAACATTGAAACCAGGAGTAAGTTTAAGAAGAAAGCGACATCAAAAGTGATTGCTGCGTTGTATAAAGCGAGGTTTAATGATGTTGAAGCTGGGCCCAAACCCCTTGATGTGCAGCAACTAGTGCTTGAAGAATTGAGGATATCAACAACTTATTTTAAATGCTGGAAAGCTAAAGAGACTGCTTATGAAGCTTTAAGAGGCAGCGAAGAAGAATCTTATCTGAATTTGGGAGCATATCTTCATATGTTAACCCTTGCAAACCCTGGTACACGAACAGAAATGAAGACAGAGGGGAATGGAGAAGGTGGGGAACATTTTCTTTACATGTACATAGCCTTTGGTGCGTGCATCGAAGGATTTAGAAACTTGAGGCCTGTTTTGATGTTGGATGGTACACACCTAGGGGGGAAGTACAAGGGTGTTTTGCTCACGGCTAGTGGGCAAGATGGGAATTTTCAGGTTTTTCCTTTGGCTTTTGGGGTTGTTGACAGCGAGAACGACGAGTCATGGACTTGGTTTTTAACGAAGGTGGAGCGTATTATAGCTGATAGTCCAATGTTAGCAATTATTTCGGACAGACACAATTCGATAAACAAGGCTATCAAGTGTGTTTTTCCTAAAGCTAAACATGGGGCTTGCATCGTGCACTTGTCTAGGAATGTCGTGGCACACTTCAAAAGTAAAGGGTTAGCTAAGCAGGTTGTTAAAGCTGCTTGTACATACAATGCTGGGCAATTCAAGACTGTGTTTGGTCAAATTCAGAATAGTAATATTGAATGCGCAAGGTATTTGGAGAAAATTGGATTTGAGCACTGGACAAGGTGTTATTTCCCTGGTAAACGCTACAATCTCATGACAACTAATGTGGCTGAGACTTTGAACAGTGCATTAAGGAAAGGGAGGAAATCACCGATTACGGAGTTGGTAATGTTTATACAATCAATGTTAACAAGGTGGTTTAGTGCTCGGAGGAAAAAAGCTTTGGCCCATGAAGGGTTTGTGACGCCAGAAGTCGATAAAGTGATTACGAATAACCTAGGTTCTGCTAAGGGGAGTAGATTAGTGTGCATCTCACCGTGGAGTTACGAAGTGGTAGGCTTGTTCGGACAGAAGAACACTGTCGAGTTACAGGATAAAAGATGTACCTGTAAGGTGTATGATACGACGAAGATCCCATGTGGTCACGCCCTCATGGCTGCTGATGTGAAGGGTGTTGAGTACGGGCAACTATGTGGTGATTACTATAGAACATCTGTTTGGGAAAAGACGTATGCAGGGGTGATTAAACCTCACGAAGATCCAAGAAATTATGATATGCCAGATGAGGTGAACAACCTGGTTCTGTTACCCCCTAAGACAAGAAGGCCATCAGGGAGGCCTAAGGAGAAAAGGATACTGTCAATTGGTGAGATGATGGTAAGTATAGGAAAGACTGATGTATGCTTAGTTTTTCAAGAATCTTGTCTGAGTTTTTCCGGTTTATTAATAAGTTTGCTGAAAAACGCTAAAATGTAGAATGGGAGTGCAGCTGCTTCAAAAGCTAACAATAGGTGTGGTAGGTGCAAAGGGTATGGGCACAACCACGTGAGCTGCACCAACCCAATCTGAGAAGTTATGGCCGTACTAGTAGATTAAGTTAATTTTGTTATATGGAATTTTCCTTAGGAATTTGAACCAGTGCAGGTTTTTTTTGTTGTTTTGGGATGCCTGCCTTTAAACATGGTTGGTTGTTTATCCTAAGCCATCCAATTGCATTGGATGCTCAACCAACCAGGAGAACTGGTTATTACAAGGGATAAGAATTTGTAATGTTTTTTGTTGTTTTGGGATCTACTACGTATGCAAGACGATGTAGGTTTGTTTGAACTTGTGACATGATAAGTTGCAATGAACAAAAGGAGGCTATTTAAAAGTTTGGTGAAATGATGACACAATGTTTTGTACGACACATTGTGTAAAAGAGGATGACCACGAAATTCTGAACAGAAACACAGTGTTGTGCGTTAGGTTGATTTCATGATTAGTTGAGTGGTGCAAATAAATATTATGATGTAACTAAGAACAGTGGCCGTTCGTTATGTGCGAAGAATATTTAACGAAAACATTCTGGTCCAGATTGAACTAAACTAAGGGACATTGGGATTTGTTGAAGGGTATAGAGAAGAACTCTTTTATAAGCCCTACTTCTAGTCTGTGGACTGAGGCAAGTTAAAGGTAAACCTAAATCCTGTTTGTCCTATTTAACGGCGTTGAAATCGGGCGCAGTGCTGCGGCAGGTAAACCTTTTGGTTCTTAGATTATGCGCGTGTGGCAATTTTAACGAAACTTGGCTATCGCGATTTTGGTTTTGATTTTGAGTGTAAACAACATCTTAGATCTGAGATGTATAGGTTTCCAACTAATAATTTTGTGTTGTTTGGCAGATGGCAATATCGGCTGGAGCTTCGAGTGGTTCCTCTTCTTCCCAAAGAAGAACACATGTTGGAATACCAAAGGGTTGTTGGTGTGGGGAAAAACTTGTAATACAGACGTCAAAAACAGCGAGCAATCCATATCGACGGTACTTCCGGTGCAAATTTGCGGCGGCAAGTCAGGTACTAGTTTAACGACGACACACTGGATGCCTATAACAGACACTAATTTTAAAATGGGTTTGATTGGTCAGCTGGTAAATGATAACCACCTCTTTAAGTGGATTGATGAGGGGATAATGGAAGAAACAGAGCAGATTGAGGTACAAACAACTTCAACGGAGGCACTAATAATGCATGACATTGAGAAGAACAAGGCAATGTTCGAGAAACAATTGTTGGAACTGCAAATGGAAGCAAGGCATGCTTTGATGATGGTTACGATCGGGGTTGTATTTGGGTTCATAGTTCTGTACTTGATTAGCAAGAGGGTTTTTTAGGGTATTAGGATGATATTTTGTAATGAAAGGATATATATTAAGGCAAGAAACTGGTAACAGGGAAGGTGTTTTTGGCCAGGCATATGGCTGAACTTTTAAACCGGTAGGTTTTTGGTATGTGTAATGGACAGGGACTTGTTGTTGCCTATAATAGGACATGGAATGTAATCTTGCGTTTGTAAACGAATTCGCTGAATTAAAACCAATGGGTGAATGAGATGTGTGTGTTGGTCACGATATTGTGGCCGAGGGGGATGTTTTGGGGTTGAAGATTACGTATAAAAAGTTAGAATAATCCCGAGCAAATTCATAAAAACAGTGCTATGTTTACAATAGAACTTCGGGTTGAGTTACTACATCCAAAAAATTAGAACGATACATAGAAGTTTGTGAATGTGTTATAAAACCTTAGGTCGCGCTAAAGAGAGGTGCGATGAATTGAGCGAAGACATCTATAGTGTACTGCTTGCGGATTGAGTCGACAGTGTCATCAGTGAAATGTGCCATGTCTTCAGCTCCTAAATAGTTTGCATGCATCTCCATAAATTTAACGGCTAAAGGACCGCAGTCTCCACCACGTTCATTCCTAAAAGTACCTGACAGACGCTGGTAAGTAAAAGGGAGGAAATCAGACGGCTGGCTGAGAGGGACAATTGTACATTCCTTGATTACGTATGGGAGCATGGCTGCTATTGGACCCATGAAGGATTGAACCTTGCGTTCGCCATACAAATCGGTATTCGGATCAAGAACTTTGATGACTTGCAACTTCAGATTTATGACTAATCCAACCCAATGTTTATCATCCCAATACATTGGGACATAAACTGTGTCGAAATCCTTTAGCCATTCGGCATCGCTTCTTGCACAATACTCTTTTAGTTCCCGCGACCATTTGAATCGGTTTTTTGATTTCGATGCTCCGAATGATCTAGACCTGTCATGTAGGTGTTTTGCTAGCCATGGAGATGCAAATTGCGCTCTCTCTCTTTGAAGTGTTACATAATGTTTGGTTGATAGTAAATCCATCAACACCTCCATGTGCTGCATAAATAATTCGTGATTAATGGACTCAGTAGGATTTCGGAAATGAAAATAAAGTCGATTTTATTGCAAGATATATTGTGGAACACACAGGCAGTGTTTTGTGGTAACATGCATATAGGAAAGACTGCGACCTACGATTAAATGAAGGACAGGAGACGAATTAAAAGCGTACAAAGACCTAAAGACTTACAGTCGAATTGGTCCATTGCCGAGGTTTGGAGAGATCTAAGAAAAATTGGTTGGTGAAATCAAACTTAGCTGCGTTGGTGTACTGCCTATAAAATTTAGGATGAAGTTCATGTTAGGAAAGCATAGTATATGTTTTTTTTGTTCAGTATATGATGCTTACTTCCCAGGGTCATCGAGAAGGTATGATTCTAAGAGTTCATAAGCCGTCTTATCGACGACTGGAAATAGGATACTCGGATCTCGGTTCAAAAATAATTTCCCCAAAACTCGCTCTTCCTTGGACACATAAACCTTCTGCCTCTTGTTGGATGGACCAATATCATCATCATCGAATAACATCTGATCGTCTCTACTAAGGTCAACAATTGGGAGATTTTCCTACGAGTAGTATTATGAACATAAATTACCGAACAGATGGCACATGCTTCATGGACGTAATACGAAAAAGCTGTTGGCTGAAATAAACATACCTGGGATTCGACTTGGGTGGTGTTGACAGGGGGTAGTTGGTCGGTGGGAAGGTTGGGAATCGAAACCTCTGGCTCGTGCAGGGGGTTTGCAGGCATGGACTGGTGAAATGAAAGGATCAGATCATTGACATGAACATAATGAAGGGGGGCCGTGTTGAGCATTATTGGTTACCTGTTGCAGTTGGACCGTGACGGCTCCACTTGTTACGCGGTTGACTAGATTCGTCAGAACCTAGACGGTTTAACTCGCAAATCAACAAATATACGAAAAAAGGGTTTGGTAAATAAGCAATATATGGGAAATCAAATTCAGTACCTGCTCAGATACGTCTGCATTTTGGTTAGAAGGGGTAGCAGAGTCAGCAGAGGCGTCAGCACTTGGATCAGACGTCTGCACATGACATTGGTTTAAGATAAAAAATAAGGTATATTGCTATCCGATAAGCTAGTAGACTATTTGTAGGTTAAAAAGAAGGTACTTACTTGCGCTTCTTCTTGTAGACTATTTTTAGATGTTTCTGACGAAGAATGAGTAGGTGTAGGAGAACTTCCAGATACTTCTGGACTTGAATGAGACTGATGCAAAAAAAAATGTGTTCTGGTAATTGAAATGACTAGTATTTCAAACTCTTACGATACGTAGAATTGTAAAATGGCTTAGTTGCGCTTCTTCTTCAAGACTAGGTTGAGATGTTTCTGAAACAGAATGAGTAGGTGTAGCAGATTTTGTAGACAAACTTGCACTTGGATCAGACTGCTGCAAAAAAAATGTGATTTATAAATAAGAATGCCTTGTATTTCAATCAGATACGAGCCGTAAATTTAGGAAATTACTCACTTCAGCTTCGTCTTCTAGGCTAGTTTTAGATGTTTCTGAAGCATCCTCTACATCGACTTCTTTACCACCAACTGGCTCTGAAGCTGGTTTTGCAGATGTACCTTTTGGCATTGTTGTATTGGCTTGAGTACACTCTTCCGCTTGGAGTTCAGGCTAGTTTGCATTACAGAAGGAAAAGTTTTGAGTAAGGGTTAAATACTTTTAAAAGAAGATATATAGGAAGTAAGACATGACTTACGGATGTACCGCTGCATTGTCCAAATTCGAGATTCGACTTCGGAACACCTGGAACCTACAACAAGTATGGGTTGGTTAATCGTTAATTATTTAATTATAGGTTTTGCTAACGAAATACCTGAGGTTGGGCCATATTCATTTTCTGTTTTTGCTTGCCCTTTGCCATGTTTCGGTTGGGGTGTGAAAACCTGCCAAAACCGAGAGATGAAGTCCTTCGGTGTCTCTAAGGTTCTTTGCCTTTTCCACAACTGCGCAATTTCTGGAGCTTCTTATCAAAATAGGCCTTCTGCTCATCCATTTTTTTTTGCGTCCAAATGATAACCTCCTCAATAGTTGTAGGCATTCCACTGAAGTACTCGGTGATTCGTTGTTGCTTCCTGTTGGAAGATTTTTTCCTCCCACTTCTCGTTCTCTTTAAATTCTCAACAGGCTTCTTGCTTTGCTTCCTAGAGAGTATGTGTCTCTTGTGTACACCCGTCGACCGTGGGGGAGCTGGTTTGTGAATGTATGGTTCCAATTTGTCATAGCCGCCAGGCCACTCCTTTTTCGTGAATGTATGACCTTTACTGATAAGGTGCTCAAGGTAGACAACCTTCTTATCTGCAACTTCTCCATCCCACTCAGCCCATTCAAAGTCGAAACCGTCGGTAGGACGAAGCATTGGGGTGACTTCGAGCTGAAAAGTTATTGAGATTGATTAGTAACCATATAAACTAACCAAAACGATGGTGATTATTGGATGGCTTACTAGTTCATCGTGCTCCGCGTTGCGAACGTCTTGCAACTTCAACATTGTGAGTTTGCCTTGGCCTAAAAAGGGAGCTTCTAATAGCGTCGTCTTGTCCAATCCATTAGGAACTCTAGCAAGCAGTTGAGGGATACAATGAAAAGCAAGTAACTGAAGTACTAGCGGGAACCCTTTGAGGCTGAGAGACTGTTGTTGAAGTTGTTGGCGAAAGGTGTCTAAAGGGTTGTCACATAGAGCAGGAGTCATTGCCCTTAAGGTTACCAGGAATGCTTCCCTTCCCCATGGGAAATTCATGAACGCTTCACGATCATCCAACATATCAACGTATCGAGGAGTGGGTCTGTGTATCTGACGACTGGCTATTAGAACGCCGTCGATGATGAGAATGAATGCAAGACCTAACTTACGCCAGCTTGGCATATCCTCGTTACTACCAAACAATTCTGCGACATCCGCTAATGAAACACTAGGGTCAGGACCAATAAACTTTGCCCACGCCGATCCTTCTCCAACATTGACAGGTTTTTTGAGAACTGGTTTGTAATCTGTCGGATACTCACCACAGTTCAGGCCAGTCAAACACCCGAATTCAGCGAGTGAAAACCTTAGGGGCTTACCACCAAAGACCGTCCACATTTCATACTTCTTCATGGTTACTAGCTGGCGGGAAAGTAAACTGTGGATTAATTGGCATGATATGGGGCAACGACTAATTGGTAGATTGAAAAGATTCCCAAAGCTTGATCTTTTGATAATTTCAAACTCTTCAGACCCTTTAAGCTTGGATTGAATGAAGGACAATATATCAGGTTTTGAATAGACGTTCAAGCGACCTTTGGGATAACAATCAGTTGCATACAATCTTGTTGGAAGCCGTTGGTCACAGGAAAATTCATCGTCGCGTTCCGATCCTAGTGAAAGAAACGCAAAAGTTATTTATAAAGCTGAAAGAAGTTATACCATTTTTTCCTAAATAAAATACACAACGCACTTTATTAAGGGGGATACATTTGTATAAAAAAGAGTAACGGTAATGAGCAGGCGACCATAACTAGTTTACCACAACACATCACAAATCCGGATATGTGGGTAAAGAAAAAACAACGAATCGATGTAACACCATCTAGAAGCAGCCATCAAGGTTATTACACAAAATCAGAACAACAAAAACGGAACAGGAAATGAACGATAAGCATGAATCCGCATTGCACAATAATTTGACTATATCCACCTAACCACAAAACATGACATACTATTAAATATATAAAATGACATGTACACATATGTGTGTATTCTCAATACCATGGGGTAGTAGTAAACAAAACTTGGCAGTATCTACCTTACCACAAAGCATGAAAGATACGGTTAAGTGTGCTCAATAGAAACAAAGGGAAATAGTAAACAAACGACGAACATAAAAGCTAACCACAAACCAGGGAATATACAGATCTGAATATAAAACATAAACTAGGGTTTGGTTTCTCAAATTTTGACCATATTGGTTAACCACAGCCCATGCTACATCAGGATAAACAGATACAACCTATCAATGAATGATACTTCAGAAGCAGAACGAAGAGTTATGCGACACTAACTGGAGACACAATGGTGCTAAAATCACAAAATTTATCGCGAACGATGCTTACAAACCCTAGACCAACTTCACATCATTTTATGTCGAAAGATTAACCCGCATAAAAAGGAGAAACTAGTAACAACAAATTATAAAAAAAATTCAAGAATCAACAGGGGAAACTTACCAGCCATGGATCGAAATATCTCGATACTACGAGGGAGAGTTATTGAGGAAAGGCGAAGGAGGAGGAAGACGAAGGATGAAAAGAGGGAGTCGAATACGAAACGAAATCGCCAAAGCTTAGAGAGAAAGACGATTCATCCGGAAATGGTGAAAGAGGTTAAGAGAGAGAAGAAAACGAAAAGACATCGATAGAAAAAGTTGCAGTTTTAAATTTTTTTGAAAAATGGAGTACAATAGAGAGGGTAATCTCTCAGAATCTAGTTACCATTAAACTAAGCCAGCTTTTTCTCTCACTTACAGTTACATCAATTTAGTTCAAGGACAAAATTGTAAAACTGCAGGCGAAAGTGTCTCAGATTTCGGAAGTGTCTTAGGCCCTAATAAGTTCTCCAAAAATGTCTTTTTCTATCAATAGTCCTTTAATAAAATACCAGATGACAAAAAAAAAAAAACGGAGGGACAAAGTAGAAATTTACTCACTATCAATTATTTTTGTTTGGTCATCAAAATTAAAGTGTCTTATTGCCATATTACTTCACAATAAAATGTCCCATAGCATATATCCAAGTAATAAACCTTTCTTTTTAAAAGACACATGCTGCCTTCTTTTCTTTTTTTTGGTTCGTAGTCGCTTTTTCTCTAATTCCTCTGTCAAAAATTAAGAGGTTGCTCTGTTTTTTTCTTTGTAAACATGAATAAAACGACAGATATAAGGAATAACGGTTGTTTCAGCTCTCTCTATGTTTCATCATTCGATTCAAACTTTACAAAAATCAAAAGCTATAACAACTCTCTCTATCCATTCTCTATTTCATTTTTTTATCCTTTTTATATACAGGGAAAAAATCCTTTCAAGAGTCATATACATGTCAATGAAAACNGTTTCATTTTTTTTTTCCTTTTTATATACAGGGAAAAAATCCTTTCAAGAGTCATATACATGTCAATGAAAACTGCACAAAAAAACAAAGCTACTGATCGGTGAAGGTCTGGATGAGTGTTCCAGAACCAGACGAAACAATTCTGCTCACAGTCGTATTCATATCCTTGTAATTCTCTCCAATCGTTGACTGCAAAAAGTAGTCTTTGTCTTTCTCTGTTGTTCTCTTGTCAATGGCATCCCGGATGTCTCTGACAGTTTGGTCTGATCTAAAAGGAATCTTTACTGATGTCCCATACTTACCACTGGCCAGTACGAGTTCTAGCGTAATGCTGTCTTGGAGGGCACATGGATTAGGCAATGTCTCCGTGCTTGAATCTGCCTTACCACCCTTATCCTTCAAGTTTATCTGACATATAATGAAACTCAAAACTCAGACCTGGAAGATAGAGAAATGCAAGCAATGTATTCACATTGAGTTCACTTCTTTTACAATCTGAAAGAAACAGAAAAAGGCCAGCCAATCTAAAGAAAGATCATCAGGACATTACAGGTTGTTAACTCCTTATGTAAAACTATGATCCACCTTGCCTTGTTCTGTTTTGAGCTTTACAGTTCGAGGAAGAGAAGCTTACATACATCTAATTGAGAAGACGCCATTACTGTGACGTTTTCTTTACCAGCTTCGTCGAGTAACCATCCTGAGTCAGTCAGATCTTCAGCATGAGTCGAACTGTACAAGTAGGCGAAAAAAGATTCAGATATTGAAGTTTAGTAGTCCTGAAAGGAGAGGAGAGAGACTCATACTAAGTATATTCTATGAACTAACATCTACGCAAGTCAAAAAAACAGAACAAAAAGAAGAGAGAATAAACCTAGAAGAGCTTGCTTCATTCGAGTAACCTTGATTTTGGGAAACATGTGAAGCCTGTAACTGCCATTGTGAAGGCATAGTCATCGAGGCGGTTGTTTTTT
>OVAO01002125.1:0-13087 GCA_900406285.1 Biscutella auriculata
TTTCCTCCAATTTCTGACTTTTTTTATTTCGGTGAAAATTTCCTTTGCTTTCTTATCGTTTTCGGTTTTTTCTTCTAGCTTCAAGATATTAGCTATGCATTTCTCTCCCTTGCCTATTTTTTTAGATCGACATTGCTATTTTTGGTAATTTTTGTGGTGAATACTTTGCCATTTTCTCTGTATATGCTGATTGCTTGTTAGATTCAGAAACTGAACCTGGTGGTTATTAAATTTCAAAAATCTGTTCTCTGGTGGATGTTTCAGTACAGATTTAGAGCTTTCTGTAGAACCGACATCAATATTTGGGAAGAAGACAACTTACAAGGTAAATGCATAAACAAATAGTCAACATCTAGACACATATATCACAGAAGAAGATTTAGGGTTTATCTTGCAAGATGGAGATTGCTTTTTTTAATAGGTTTTACACATTCAAGTCAATTCAATATTTTATTATATTACCACGATTTTTTTTATGTTAATTTGTTTTCCTTAGTCACGATTTTTTCGATTGTCAAAAGAGACAACTCGAGCGCAGTGTGGTGAGAAAGACTTGTGAATATGACTATTAAAGAGTAAGAAAACTTCAATCTTTTTTGTTTGTTTGCTTTTTTGCGTGTGTAAGATTATAATCGAAGTACTTCGAATACGATAACTTTTCCTTTCTTAGTTCTTTCTTTTCCCTTAAAAAATTTGTATTTCAACATCGAACAGAGGTTCGTGGGGCCATTTGTTACTTATTTTTCCATTAAAGAAAGTTTTGATTGATGATGCATGACTTCGTTTTCAAGCATAGTGGGTAGCGACTACAGATCAAAGTCGGTAATCTTTTTGTTTCTTCTTCAGTTAAAGAATGATCACCTTTAAATAAACTTCATTTTGATAATTTAATAACAACATCCATATTAGTTATCTCTCTTTCGGTTTCCTCTGCTTAAAATGCGCAAATACATTAATCTTTAAATTATGTGATTAAAATGCGCAAATACATTAGTCTTTAAACAGTTACGAGTGTTTCCTCTGCTTAAAGAGTTCATTGTTCATCATTGTGATCTTACCAGTGAGTAATGGGAGCAATTGCTGGAGACGAGCTGAAGAAAATGGAGAAGACACAGGTGCATGTTGCCTGTGAAGAGAAGATACTGGTTCTGGTGAGACTGAGGCCTTTGAACGAGAAAGAGACCTTGGCTAATGAAGCTGCAGACTGGGAATGCATCAATGACACCACCGTCTTGTACAGAAACTCGTTGCGTGAAGGCTCAACTTTTCCTTCTGCATACTCATTCGGTAAGACTTGCAGTGGTTTTTTGTGGTTTAAATATCTTTTATGTACTTAAATCAACTTTAGTGTTTGGTTCATTTGACATATCAAACAAATATCTCATGCTCTCGATCACAAAAAATCTCACCCGTCATCCAGAACCATCTTGTTCGGTAAATATTTTGAGTCATTTGTTAACATGTTTTGCATCTTTAACCTCCTCTATAAATTTAATCCTACCTGGCCTTGTCCTGATCTTGATGGCCCTTTTTCTTTTGACATTTTGGTGACAGATAAAGTTTACCGAGGTGAATGCCCGACGAAACAAGTTTATGAGGATGGCCCCAAGGAAGTTGCTCTCTCGGTTGTCAAAGGAATCAACGGTAAGCTACCTTGATTGCTCTAAGGATATAGACATCAATGTTATGAAAAGCTAAGCATTTCAATTATTAATCTTCCCAGCTAGTATTTTTGCGTATGGTCAGACGAGCAGTGGAAAGACATACACCATGACTGGTATAACCGAGTTTGCGGTGGCTGACATATTTGACTATATATTTAAGGTACTGCGGAATATTGTCAGATTTGTTTTTCACATACTACTTTGATATGTATTCTTTGTTTCCACAATTCCATTAACTGCAATGTTCACTGCAGCATGAAGATAGGGCGTTTGTTGTGAAGTTTTCGGCTATAGAGATCTACAACGAGGCTATCCGAGATCTTCTCAGCCCGGATAGTACACCATTGAGGCTACGAGATGATCCTGAGGTGAAAGATTGTTGTTTTCTCCTTTCTGTGAACTCTTGCCGTCGACAATATTGTGACTCTATTCTCGTGTTGTTTTTTCTTTCATTTAGAAAGGGGCAGTCGTTGAAAAGGCCACAGAGGAAACCCTGAGAGACTGGAACCATTTGAAGGATCTCATCTCTGTTTGTGAAGGTAATAACCTCAGAAAGTCCACCCATTTTTCATTGTTCTGTATAAATTTTTGTCTGGAAAAATCTGTGATCACGTTTCTATACTTCTTGTTGTACTTATTGCAGCACAGCGGAAGATTGGTGAAACCTCATTGAATGAAAGAAGTTCAAGATCTCATCAAATTATCAAGCTGGTAAAGCTCTTTCATATCACTGGATCTAAGGCACACAAATTCACATCTTTTTCATAGTGCCTTATCTATATCTTATTTTTTGTAGACGGTTGAAAGCTCTGCTCGTGAGTTCTTAGGGAAAGAAAACTCAACTACGCTCATGGCGAGTGTGGTATGTACTTATCTGCTTTATCTAATTTTTGGTTCTTAAGGCTCTAAGTTTTGTTAAGCATCTTTCTCGTGCTCTTTGCTTCATATACAGAATTTTATTGATTTGGCGGGGAGTGAGCGTGCATCTCAGGCCTTATCAGCTGGTGCAAGACTTAAAGAGGGTTGCCATATCAACCGAAGTTTGTTGACTCTAGGAACTGTGATACGCAAACTCAGGTGTGGAAGTGATACTTCGGCTGACACTATACCGTACTAAATTTAGCATATGTCATAGATAGATATTGACAAATAAAAGTCGATTTTTACTGTCTTTCTAAAACTTAATATGTTTCAGCACGGGAAGACAAGGACACATCAACTATAGAGATTCCAAGCTCACCCGCATTCTTCAGCCGTGTTTGGGGGGCAATGCCAGAACTGCCATAGTCTGCACGCTGAGTCCAGCAAGGAGCCATGTGGAGCAGACTAGAAACACTCTCTTGTTTGCCTGCTGTGCCAAGGAAGTCACCACGAAGGCACAGATCAATGTTGTAATGTCAGATAAGGCTTTGGTGAAGCAACTACAACGTGAGCTAGCCAGACTTGAGAGTGAGCTGAAAAGCCCAGCTCCTGCCACCTCAAGCTGTGATTGTGGGGTTGCGCTAAGAAAGAAAGACCTTCAGATGCAAAAGGTCTGTGGTTTTATGAAAACCCATGAATATTTTCCACATATCTTTTGGCATGAGTTTGGTTGAGTTCTGGGTAGTTGGGTTTACTCTGATTAAGGTTTGATGTTGTGCAGATGGAGAAGCTGCTTGCCGAAATGGCAAAAGAGCGGGATCTTGCTGAATCTAGGCTTGAAGATTTCGTGAGGATGGTTGAACATCATGCGTCTTCTAAGGTAATTTAGTTCATTTGACAGTTTATCCAATAAGCTTTTACATTTCGATAGTTTTTTTAGCTTAGCCGTTTGTTTAACCATTTTCATCTTTCAAAGGCTGTAACTCCAAATTTCTGTAACCAAACCAACAAGTGGGAGGATGGTTCAGTCTCAGAGACATCAGGCGTGGTTGATCCAGACAGGACCAGCTTCAGATCAGATGGCAAATCAACGCCTCTGTCGACTGCAAGAGCTCCTGTTAGGTCTCATTCTAACGATGATATGGATGAGGAATTATTGCATGCCCATTCAGGACATCAATTAGAAGAATACTGCAAAGAAGTACAATGCATTGAGATGGAAGAATCAGCCAGAGACATCAATAACAATGATGAAGAAAGGACAGTTGAAGAAACATTTATGGGCCACAACGCAGAGGCAAACAGTGGAACGGGTCTTGCTCCAAACAGAATGCCCTCAAGTGTCAGAAGCGTTAGGCTGAGGAAGAGTTGGAGCCGTGAAGATGCCGTGCCTGGCACAAGCACTCCTCCTGATGCCCTAGAGTCAGACTACCCTGGAAGACCTGAGGGGCATGGTTTTGCGATTCCTGATTTAGAGTACGGTCATGGTAAGGATTTGTTAAGGAATGATTCAATGTCGTCCTGCGGAAGTGATTCCACTGAGGCTCACAGCGTTGGAACACCGTTGGTGGGAGAAGATGGAGGTATCACCAGCATACGGTCATTTGTTGAAGGGCTCAAGGAGATGGTAATAACCTCAAAATTACTATATAGCGAGCTCTTTCTTTTACCATATAGTCACGCTTTGTGTTTCAGGCTTCGGATCCTGAGAATTCAGGTGATGTTGGTTTGAACAAAGATGTGTCTGGGAAAATGACGAACTGGTCTGAGGAGTTCGAGAAACAGAGAGAGCAGATTCTGGAGCTGTGGCAGACATGTAATGTCTCGTTGGTTCACAGAACATTCTTTTTCTTGCTCTTCAAGGGGGACCAAGCGGATTCGATATATATGGGAGTAGAGCTAAGAAGGCTCTCCTTTATGAAAGAAAGCTTCTCTCAGGGGAACCAAGCCTTCGAAAGAGGACGAACACACACAGTAGCGTCAAGGTTAGTTCCTTTAGCGTTTGCATTCACAGCATACAGATTTTGTTTTTGTTAACTGCTTCTTTGGTTTTGTTGTAGCCTGAAGGCCCTTCATAGGGAGAGACGAATGCTAAGCAAGCTGGTCGGGAAAAGATTTTCTGGAGAAGAGAGGAAGAGGCTTTATGAGAAGTTTGGGATCAACGTGAACTTGAAACGCCGGCGATTGCAGCTGGCGAACCAGCTCTGGAGTAAACCAAAGGATATAACCCACGTGGCCGATAGCGCAGCTGTTACAGCAAAGCTTGTTGGGTTTGTGGAGCAAGGAAGAGCCATGAAGGAGATGTTTGGTCTTAGCTTCACGCCTCAAGGTGCAACAACTCGGAGTACACAAAGCTGGAGAAAAAGCTTGGCCACGCTTTTCTTTTAGTCAAACACGTTTGTATAATGTTTGTATGTGTAAATCTCGTAGGTGTGTTCTTGGTTTTTTTTTTTTCTTTTTTGATGTGGAAGCAGAACTTAGCTCTGATTCTGATGTGTTTTGGGTGATATGATATTCGACTGCCTACTCTCGACGAAAAACATTGTGTCAGTGATACTTGCCCAAGCTAAAGTCTCAGGTTTGGATATTCGGTTATGCTTTACCGAGTTTACCAGAATCCACTGCGTCTAAATTTTTCAGGTTTCACGAATCGAACTTGTCAGAATCCAAAGCATCTAAATTTCCAGAGAGCCATCTACAAACAGTATACTCCATAGAATGGAGTTGTTCGTTTGTCCATCTAAATGAAACTACACAATATATTGAAAAAAAAATAAAAAAAATTACACAATATTAGGAAAAGACACACCCGTTGCATGAGATTTAATAAAATAAAATGCACTTGAATATATTTTATCAAGCGACCAAATATTTCAGCTAAAATTTGTCATTATTCTACTTTATTTGAAGTTGAAATTAGAAAAACGGCTACATTTAGTCTTAAATTTAAGTTTCTAGAAATTATGAGATTTGAAAACAACTAATTAGAGTTTTTAAATAGTTAAATTTTAGAGAATTATTTTACATATTGAATTTATGATATTATATATTCAAATATTTTAATGTAATAGAAATTGTTTCAACAAAAGAGAAAATACACATGTCATTCTCTTATCAATACTCAACAAAAAAAGTCTTACTTTAATAATATATATTTCTACATATTTATAATATTTGGTATTGTTAACTTTCGAGTTAATTCTATTAATTGTGTTAATTAGTTGTGATATTTAGCAGAATATTTAGATTTATATTTGTTAATTGTGATATATTTTAGATATGATCGATGAAATCTAAGTATTTTCAGTTTGGAAAATAAGTATTTCGAGAACTTAGATATTTAAATATCCAAATTTAATATACTATTTCCTAAATTTCATAGAAATTTGAATATTTTAAAATTGAAAAAAATAAAATATAATATTTCCTAAATTTATTTTGTGAGTGACACCTAGGTAAGTGAGATCTATATATATGATGATGATAGAATATTTTAAAATCCAAAAATTAATATGATATTTCCTAAATTTACTCTGTAATTGACATAAGTGGGTTCTCAATTATATATGAACTAGTATTTTATCATGTGCTATGCACATATTATAGTATATAAATATATACATTCTTAAGAAAAATTAAAATTGCATAATATTCTCTCTTTTTAAAAAATTTAAAAAATGTTGACCAAACTTAATTTTTCTATTTAAAAGATACTTTCAATTCTCAGTACAAAATTAATTATTTTTTCAATTTTGTAGTTATTTATATAACGTATTTCTATTTTGAAATGATTAATTAATGGTAATTTGTTTTTGAAAAATTAAGAGGTTCTAAATGAAACACAATGATTATATTAAGAGAAAATATATTGTTATAACGTTGTTTTTCCAACATATTCTAACATGTATATTTATTTTCTACTTTATTATCTTAATAGTTTTTTTTTCAATATAAAATTAATCGAAATGTTAAATAAAGGAATAATAATATAACTAAAATTTATTTTGGAAACTTTGGTTGTAAATAATTAAGATGGAGATTTGGATATACATAAACATATATATTATGAAGTATTAGGATTGTACCCGCATTATATGCAGGGTGATGTTTCAAACTATAATTTTTTAACACTTTTAATTTTATAAAAAAAATATATTTTAATTTTAAATATGTGTAACTATAATTTTATTTATATATATTTACAATTTTTTATTTTGTATAAAATCATAATATTAGTTAGTTATATTAGTTGTTCAATTTTTCAAAAATTATATGTTGAATTTGGGTTAAGATTTTACCCGTAGGTCAAAATATTTTTTTATTGAATATTTTATATTGGTTTCAAAATTTTTTTTAACCAATATAATATATTTAAAATATTAAGTTTAAACTATTCTCAGTATAATATTTTAAAATTTTCGAAACTATATATTTAAATATTTTTTGTAGATCAAAATATTTTTTATTGAATATTTTAGATATATTTCATAAAATTCCTTTTTAATCTAGTAGAATATTTTTTGTAGATCAAAATATGTTTTATTGAATATTTTAAATGAATTCTATTTTATATATATCAGATTCCAAAATTTTGATAAAAATGTTAATATTTTAAAATTTTAAAATCTGAAAATTAATGATAATATTTCCGAAATTTACTCTGTGATTGATACATAGGCTAATTGAGTTCTCAATTAATATATATGATGATATTTTTTGTTCTTAACTTTTGAGTTATTTATTTTATTTGTGTTTAGATATGATCGATATAATCTAAGTATTTTAAATTCGAAGAATTAAGTATTCCGAAAATCTAAATTTTAAAAATTTAAATATAATATAATATTTCCGTTTAAATTTGAATTTTTTAAACACTAAAAAATTAAATATAATATTATTTAAATTTACTCTCTGAATGGCACATATGCTAAATGAGCTCTCAATTAATATATACTACATTTTTTACCATGCAATGCGTGGGATAAATATTATATTTCTACATATTTATAATATTTTATATTGTTAACTTTCGAATTATTTATTATAATGGTGTATAATTCATAATTATTTGATTCGCCTAAAAATTTATTCAGATGTAAGAAGTTTTATAATATTCTATATGATAGAGTATCACTTTGATTAATTTTAAATATGTTTTAAACCACTATTTCTGTATATTTATTATATTTTGTATTGTTAAGTTTTGAATTATTTCTTTTAATTGTATATAATTGTTTCATCTTAAAACATAATCAAATATAAAAACTTTTATAAAATTATATATGATAGATTATCTAATTAATTTTAAATATATTTAAATTAATTTTTTCTTACAAAAAAGTATTTGGATAATTATGTCAAATAGTTGTGATATATAGTAGAGTATTTAGGTTTATATATTAGTTAGTTGTGATATATTTTATTTAGGTTCTATCGATCTAAGTATTTTATCCGAAATTGCGTTATGTTTCCTAAATTTACGCTGATATTTTAGGTTCAATAAAAAATGAAATATTTTAAATCCCGAAAAAATTAATAGAATAATTCCTAAAATTACCATGTGTGGGATGAAATATGATATTTATATATTTATAATATTTTGTATAGTTAACTTTCGAGTTATTTCTTTTAATTGTATATAATTCATAACTATTTGATTCACTTAAAAACTTAATCAAATATAAGAAATTTTATAATATTTTATCACTTTGATTAATTTTAAATATGTTTTAAACCACTATTTTAAATTAGAATTGTTACAAAAAATATTCGAATAATTATGTTAATTAGTTGTCATATCTAGTAGAATATATTTAGGTTTATATATTAAGTTAATTGTGATATATTTTAGATAGAATCCAAATATTTTAAATCCCGAAAATTATGTTATATTTCCTACTCTGCTATTTTAGGTTTAATAGAAATATGAATATTTTTAAATCCCGAAAAACTTAATATAATATTTCCTAAATTTACTTTGTGAATGACACCTAGACTAAATGAGTTCTCAATTAATATATATGATTATGGTATATAAATTTTAATAAAATATATCATTAACCTGCTTTATTTGAAGTTTAAATTTGTAAATAAATAATTAATACATTTGATTTTATTAAAGTAAATTGTTTTAGCATTATTAGTTAACCGGTAGAAGTTAAGAGTGGGTTTGACATCAAACATGGTTATTGAGAAGATATCACCTTCTTTAAACTTGTTCCTAAATTTATGGAGGCGACGATGGTGAATAAAATATTGGATTGCATTACCTTGTTTAATAGTAAAGTAGACATCGATTAGACAATGATACACGACAAAAACATAATTTTTAAAATGATTGAAATTGATTCTACATTTTCATCGACAAATATCGACGCTTAACAAGAAGTTATTTTTTCTAAATCATGTGCTTCCCAAGTGTGCAAAAGTCGAACGACAATATACTGTGATTCAAGATTGTCATCTATTGAATCAACAATATAATATGTGTTGAAGAGTTTTGTTGTTGCTATAATGTTGTGAATTGTTTTTTTAAGAGAAGTTTAGTGAAGTTTTTATAAATTTATATAGCCTTTAATTTGAATTTAAATCGATAAAAATTATGTGTTTTAAATATAATTAATTAGATTTTTGATATAACTTTTAAGGATTCATGTTACATATTAGGAGTTTTGAATATAAATGATGTCATATGTCATTTAAATTTAATTTTAAAACTAAATATAATTTAGGGTAGTGGATAATCTAGATATATAAATAAATATATATGGTATATATAAAATTTGAATAAAATTTATCAATACATTTTAGAAAGAACTAATACATTTAATGTGAAACTAAATAATCCATGAGTATATTTTTTTACCAAATAAAACATTAGATGAAATGTAAAGCGTTGGACTTTTTATATTATATTTTCTAGAATATGCATGTAAGCAATATATATGGTATATGAAAATTTGAACAAAATTATTTAATTTGGGATTTAATTTGTATTTAAATCTATTAAAAAGTGAGTTTTAAATATAATTAATTCGAGTTTTGAATATAGTTTTAAGGATTTAGGTTACATATTGGGAAAAACATAAAATTAGTATCATTTAATATTTATTAAAAGCTCTATTAAAAAAATTATAGTTTTAAAATAGATAAGTTCTGAGAATTTATGTTATTTGGAATTAATGAAAGAACCTATATTTTTATATATGTGGTAAATAAATTTTTGAATAAAATCTATCAATATATTTTAGAAAGAACTAATACGTTAAATAATTCATCAAAATGTTTTTTACCAAAAAACATTAGATGAAAATGTAAAGGGTTGAACTTTTTAAATTCATATTTTCTAGAATATGTAAGTAATACTTAAGGGAGTATTTTTTTATTTTTGAAATGAAATCTATCATTAATCTATTTTATTTTTACCAAATAGAGCATTAGATGAAAATGTAAAGGATCGAACTTTTTGTATTGATAAATTAAATTCCTAATAACAATAGTAACTAGAGTTGGTCATGTGCTATGCGCGGTATTTACGTCTTTACTAAATCTACTATTATGATGAACTATTTCTTGTGATGATATAAATTAAATAAATTTAACCATCTAACTATATTAAAACATATACAATATATTTAACCTACAAAAAATAATTATACTAACTAATTTTAATTTTATTTTTCTCATATATANNAATTTTAATTTTATTTTTCTCATATATATTTAACCTACAAACCTATCTAAACTACACGAATAGTTAGTATTTTGTGTTAGTTATTTTTTTTTGTACACGTCTACTGAATTTAAATACATATATTAATCTCTATTCATGATTAGAAATTTCGATTTAGTATTAGCCCTAAGAAATATTCTCTTAAATGTTGTTAGAAGGGAGTATTTTTTGTTAGGATTATCTTTAAAGAATTTTAATGAATTCACGTAGATAATAATTTTATTTTGATTTTAAATGTGTATAATTAAAAACGAATTTTAATAAATTTGTATTAGCATAGATATTTATTAAATATATGTACAACTTTTTTTGTCTAGTCATTAATGAAACAGCCCACTATGACTTTTTGTGGTAGATTTATTCTGTTTTAATATAATAGATATTTACGCAATATATATAGTAAAAAAAATAATTGATTTTTTATTTATTTAATGTACATAATAATAATATTTTTTAGAAAATATTTATATATTTAATTTTCATAGTCACTAATGAAATGGTTCACTATGACTTTTTAAGTAGATAAACCTTTTTAATAGAATAAATGTTTAATCTAATATAGATAAATCCGATCTATTATTAGAATTATTAGTTAAGTAATTATTTATGTTTTATTTTTTTTATTAGTATCTGTTTATTTGAAGATGACTTTAACTTTTCGTTTTTTTTAAATCCAAACTATTTAAAAATTTTAAATATGGTTTATTTATGGATTATTAGGATAATAACATTATTTTTTGGAAAATAATATTTTATTTAGTTTTGGTTTGTTATATAGATATATCTTATTTTATTATCTTAGTAATTAATGAAATATNCGACTTTTTGTGGTAGATAAACTCAACTTTAATAGTATAGATAATAACTAGGGTGAATGGTCTAATTTTACAATGTAAACTAATAACTAAAGAAATAATGAAAATGTTAATTATGGAGTAACCAATAGGATATTGACAAATGTCAAGCTCTAAGCCATCTTAAAAGAAAAACCTTAGTTTATAGTATAGATTGTTCGTTTAATGATAAAAAAACCACTCATCCATATGGTCTATATAGGTCAGTTTTAAATTTAGGGAAAATTTAGAGATGCATCTCAATGAGTTTGATTATTTTTTTTAACATAGAAAATCATGTTTCACGTTAATCACGTTTTCTCGGAAAAACACGGAAATAATGTTTTTTTGGAAAACACGAAAATCAAGTTTACTCGGAAAATCAAGTTTTTTTTATCGAAAACACGAAAATCACACTAAAATCACGTTTTCCCTAAATATCACGGGGTTCCCCAAAAACAGGGCATATCAAGGTTTTTACCAAAAAACACAGAAAATATTTTTTTTTTCTACGGAAAAACACAGAAATCACTTTTTCCTAGAAAAGAAGGAAAATCACATTTTTCCCCTAAAGCACGGAAAATCACATTTTTTCTTAGAAAACACTTAAAATCAAGTTTTTCCTCAAAACACGGAAAAACAATTTTTTTTAGAAAACCCGAAATCGTTTTTTCAGAAAACTCTGAATCACGTACGAAAAATCAAAACTTTCTTGGAAACACGAAAAATCACGTATTTTTCGTAAAAACACAAAAGATCACTTTTCGGTGGAAAAATGATATTCCGTGTTTTACCATGTAAAAACGTGATTGTCCTGAAAACGTGAATTTTCATTTTTTCTGGAAAAACGTAATTTAAAGAGAAATTATGTGTTTTCCGGAAAAACTTAATTTTCTATATGTTTTGATAAAAATGTGATTTTTTTCAAAAAGAAGTAATTTTCGGTTTTTTTACGAAAATACAGTGATTTTGGAAATGACGGGTTTCCCGTGTTTTTCGTAAAAAATGTGATTTTCCTTGTTTTCGGAGAAAAACATATTTTACTTGTTTTTCCGAGAAAATTGTGACTACCATATTTTTTCCTAGTAAAAACCCTGAAATCAAGTTTTTCTGAAAATAACATACCTCTAATTTAAAATATAAACGGACAAACAAATATAGATACATCTAAATATTTTATCTAGATACATCATGGTGATATATCTCTAAAATAAGAACATCATTCAAATGCCCAATACCTTGGATCTAAATCAATAAACTTCTTGACCTCATGTGCTCTATATATGCTCACTTGCTGAGTGAGGTCACTTGCAAGGAGGGTTTTCACACATCTCTATATCTACATTCAATCATGCATTCATAAGCAAGAAGAAAGAAATCAAACAGCGTACAATAATGGTATCTATAGCTGCTGACTTCAGACTCTTTGTATGCACAACAGCTGAAAACCAAATACCTCAGTGAAACCAACAACAATCATCTGCACAGAATTAAAACATCTAAGGATTTTGATCACAAATGAAGATGTAGCAGTTAGAAAGGAGAGATTTTAGATGCCACGGATAAGGAGATTCATGGTTATCAATCAATAACCGAATCCGAATCTAAAACCGAAAATTCCAATTCGGTTTAGAAACTTTGGTTCCAAACACAAGCTTTCCTTGAGCATGCGGTGCAGCTTTCTCTGAGCTACTTGCTACAGATGACTGCCCATTATCATTACCATTAGTAACAACAGGCTGCTTGTCTTTTGAGCTGGAAGAGGAATTAGAAGTAGGTGGCGGCTCATAGGAGAGAGGTCTCCCATCCAACCGTCTTCCAGATCCCGTGAAAGGGTTGAACTTTTGTTCAGGTTCAGGCACAACCTCCTCGGCTGTGAAATTCGAAATCTAAGAACTTGAAACAATAGTTACTCTCCCATGTCCATGGATACATGCCTTTAGCCAGACCCTTGGATGCAGCAGGTGCGGTGGGAAGTTCAGGCTCCTTGTAATCAA
>OVAO01002126.1:822-13377 GCA_900406285.1 Biscutella auriculata
CATCGAACACATTCCAGGCAATAATTTGCTTGAGTTTTAGATTTGAATGATCAAACATAATCTAGCATTAAGAACATCAAATGAGTGAAGATCATTGCAATATAATTCTTAAACATCACAAATCATCACTTAATCATCATAATCTACCTAATTCATTCACTTAGAGAAAGACTACTCACTAGTCATGCTTTAAATACAAAATCCTATGAACGATCTAGGCATAATCATGATGCAAACAAGAAGATAAGAAGAGATAAATAAGAAATCAAAAGAAAACTTAGATTGAACAAGAAATAATCATGGTTTTCACCAAAATGGAAAGAGTAGTCTTTATAGGATTCAAAAACATAAGATCAACCACAAAATTAAGTTTAAGAAATGATTTATAATTAAAAACCAGAGGTAGAAATGGTCTGGTCAATGCTCAAAGTGGTTGACTTTTTCAGCTAGGTATCGGTTTGACCAAACCGATACCATCTCGTCGATACTATCCAAGCTCTCGTACCGGTCATGAGTGACCGGTACATCTCCTCGGTATGATCCACACCAATTCTCCCCTCTCGTCTTCAACACCTGAGATGTAAAATGCATACAAATGCAACCTAACATAACTAAATTCATCATAAACTAATGAAATCCGAGGATAACAGATGGTCAATATATGCCAAAAGCTATACATCAGAACTCGACATCACCCTTACACACAAACCGGTGATCTATTGGGATAATATAGACACAATGTACCTTGCTATAAATCTGGTTTTCCACTTGCCTATGAAATATGTGGCTCTCGATTATCACTTCGTTTGCGACAACATACAGTCAGGTGCTCTTCATGTCTCTCATGTCTTGAAGCATGATCTACTCACAAACTCTATGCCAAACCACTTCCACAGCCTCACTTTCTCGATATATGAGCAAGAGTTACTCAAATAATTTCGTGTTGAGGGGTGTATACAGGCCCGGTCGTGAAATTATGAAGGCCCAAAGCAAAAAAGGGAAAAAGGGCCTATATGTGACTGGCAAGGATTGAACTTTGGTTCAAGTGAACTCTATAAATAGCCATCTACCACTAGACTACGAACACAGATTGGCAATATAAGACCGAAATTTTATTTAACAATATAAGGGTCACAAGCTGGTGCTTGCCTTGCTTGTGCTCATGGTCGGCACTAGANAGATGTATATGTAGACTAGATACGGAGAGGAGAGTATTGTACTTTAGAAATACCTAGATGATAACATATTGTACCAAGTATATAATCTGTAACTATTCCATCTAGTGATATAACTTTCACAATCTACATGTTGCAATAAAATGTTTTTTTAATAAGAATCTAAATTAGTGTATGAGTGGATTATATATGGTCGGTACTGTGTTGAGTTTCATAACCAAAATTCCAGCTTGGTATAATGTACAAATGCGGTTAATATGGTTGCTTTATGGGAGGCTTAGAACAGTTTGTAAAATCGACAATTGCAATGACTTTGAACAACAAAACAGTAAGAGTGGTTCTTAATTTTGTTTTAAAGTTTTTGTGTAGTGATTTTGGTTTTTATATATACCAAATCGCTCTTGAGGTTAAAGCTTTTTCTATCTAAGGAAGATACTTTAATTTAACTTGGAAAATAGAAGAGGTCATTACAGATTAGTGATTTTCAAAAGCTCTAGAAGAATTAATGTAGCTTCCCAAATATATTTGAGCATACTAATAAACTAAAATCCAAAGCTATCTTGAGAGTAAGATCAACCATATATAACACACGTATGCACCTACACAAAACATAGCCATAATAAATGGTTTTTTCTGTGTTCATATCTACTTCAACCCAATTTCCAAGAATAGAAGATAATATTTTAGCTATTCTCATAATCTTCTTCTTCAAAGCAATATAAGCAAAAACAATACTCAACTGATAGCTCTTTAATGGTTGACTTACTTAGAGATTCTTATATTAAAGACATACNTCTGTTTTCATATCTACTTCAACCCAATTTCCAAGAATAGAAGATAATATTTTAGCTATTCTCATAATCTTCTTCTTCTTCAAAGCAATATAAGCAAAAACAATATTCAACTGATAGCTCTTTAATGGTTGACTTACTTAGAGATTCTTATATTAAAGACATACATATATACTCACAAATAACTTATCTTAATTTACACACATAATGTTCAAGCATTTAATATTATGCCATATTTCCCATCTTTACAATCTCCATAACAATACTTAAATAAAACCTGATAATATAAAACCAAGTCATACCACACTATATATCTATATTTATATTCTTAAGCTAAGTATGTTTATCCACATTTTCACCAAACCCTATACCCTAATCATTTCTTCTATGTCTATCGTACAAACATAACATCTCTTAATCCCTATGAAACCATCACCAAGGCTATACACACAAGATAAGTAGGCAAGAAGCAGACGATATGTATCACATCTCCATTTAATATCTAATCCATGATTTGATAAGTTGAAGAAGAATATATGTCCGAGATCTCAGTTCCATGACTTGTCGACCCAAACTGAATGTTGTTGAAGGTTTGGTCACAAGAATTATGAGGCAGTCCAAGAGAAAGAGATACACCATTTCCAACCACTGCTTGATAGTTTTCGAGCCCTCCATTGAAATGTATCAAGTTAGTTTGATTCACGTGTTGCTTCCTCAACGTCACTAAGCTGTAACTTGAAGATGAGTTTTGCATAGGGATTTCATTTTCAATGAATCCTTGATGTAAAGTTGGTATGATCGAGTTCGAAGATTGATCTGAGATTGTGTAATTGTAAGATTGCTTTGAGGATATATCTTTGTTGCTATGTTCATTCGGATTACCTCCTTTTCTGCTTTCTTCAGTATTCATTTCTTCAAGATACATCTCCTCCACCATTGGCTTCCACACTCGAACTCGAGCATTTATGAACCAATTTGACACCTACATACAAATTTTCATATAATCATTTTCGACAAAGTCGCACTCGAAAAAAGTGATGAAATATATATAATCTCCCATATCTAAATCTAAGTAAATTCAATCATTTTTTTGGGTTAACTATGAAGTTTTGGGCCTTCGTCCATAAACTCCCTCCGTCCAAAGATCAGAGTATTTATAATGGTTTCCTCTTTACACCGACGTTCGAACTCGTGATATCTCATATTTTTTTAGAAACAATCACCAATTATACATAATCTGATCCAAGTAAATTATGTCATTTTCAACAAGTAATGTTAAAACAGATATTTGATTTAGCTGTCTTTTATACTAGGAGTTTAGGTTTTAGATTGACATTTAAACAATAATTTGCTAGAAATGTCCTTTTGGTTTTATCAGAGTATTTCTTAAGATGATGTAATGGATATTGTATTTTGTACAGTTAAGAAATTTAGCATAGATAAGCAGAAGTATATTTCTAAATTGTTAGCACATAGGATTGTACACTGTAAGAAAAGTTATATACTGATACAGAAATTATCACTAAATAATATAAATGACAGAAAATTTTATGTTTTAAACATCTTATATATTTATTTTAGAAAATATAAACGATTGAAACAGAAAGTAACAATGTAGAACAAAATTAGAAACTAAAATCACAATAATCCAAAAAAAATAACTATTCAAATAAGCAAGGCATTAATAACGTAAAAGTCTATTGAAAGGTTGATTCAAATGTTCTAACTTCTAAGAAATAGATTTTTGGTATTTTCGAAATATTTTGTATTGTATTGGAGTAAATTTATGTAAGTAACTTAAACTTACCTGACTCTTAGTAAGGCCAGTCTGTTTAGCAAGCATTTCTTTATCCAGATCCCTTGGATATCTATACAAACACAAAACAAGACAAAACTGATTGATTAGCATATAAAAAGGTAAATAACAAAAAAAAAAAAATATTTAATAATCCTCTAATAACCTTATTTAAGCACTATTATTCTAATGTTAAGTTTGTTTCACTAGGCATCTAATACATATATAAAGATGAAGATAGAAGTAAAATATTACTTACGGATGAAGAAAATGCTCAAAGAGCCAAGAACGGAGAATGGAAACAGCTTTTTCAGGCAAACCTCGTTGTGGTCTCCAAGCATTTGAATGTTGATTGTATCTCTTCCCAAACTTCACACTATCACTTTCCTTTTCTCCCAAGAGATTGTTTATGTGTTTGATTTGCAAACATATCATGTCTTTCACTGCACGAAACTGCTTTGATATTGTTTGTAATGTCATATGTGTGTATGAGTTTGCTGAGCCTAAACCTGCTGCTTGCTCAAACCATGAGTTTATAGTCTGAATTTGGTCATGGTATTGCTTGTATCTCTCTTCAACCTGTGTAGGTTAACAAATTCATTTCCCATATCAATTACAAATCTTGAATGATATATGACTTGATGCTGTAAGGTTTCTCATCTTTTGCATAGTATAATTTTAGATTAAATGACCGAACAAATCATGTGCAAACATGTGTAAAACACCATCTTTTTGTCAAGATGAAAGCATGATGGATTAAAAACTTGGTCCCTACTCTCAATTAAGAAAACAAGACTCTTATGTTACATTTTCTGTATCGATGATAATGAGACCAACTAATGTCTTATAAAGTCACATAAAGAAAACTTCATCTATAAACTATATCATTCTTATCATTGTATCATCATGGTCTGGTTCGTATATTGCATATATATAAACGAGAGTTACCTTTTCAACCATGGATATGAGTTTTGCTTTCTTCATCTGCAAGTCTTGTCGATAAGCAGCCACTTCAGACGTATGGCCACCATTGATATCCTCAATTCCATTGTGCAATCTAAAAATCGGTGATTCGTTACTCATCCTTGGCTCTCTTTTGGCGCAGCGGCTATGGTTTCCAACGTTGACAATCTCATTGAGCAGTTCTTGAGCAGCTTTCGAGTAGATCGGAGACAAAGCCCTTGAGATTTGTGTTACTCCTCCGTTTGAAAGCGAGGATATGGGAGAGTTTCCTTGTTCTATAATATGATCTACTTCATCTAACTTGCTCACTCGTGGTCGATGTTGTTGTGACCCGAAGAACAAGTTGTAGAAGTGATGGTTATGAGGACTAGTGGTAGTTGTTGTCGTGTCGGGGAACGGATTCAGGGTCATTACAAAAAGATCAGAAGAGGATTCTCTCATTTCAGATTCTCCATTGAAGAAAGCAGCCATTATAATGTTACCTCAATCTATATTTAGAAACAAATGAAAAAAAGAAACTATCCTGTTATAAAAAAAACTATAGACATTCAAGATCAAGAACCTCAGAACAAGTATAACTTTAATAGATCTGAAATTATATATCTAGTTTTGATTGAAAAGCATACGGAAAAGAATTAAGAAGAGAATAAATTTACCGTATTTATTATTAGAAATTATGAGCTGCAAATTATAGGTGTGAATTTCCCATTGTGAATTCTTCGACGTGTCTCTCTCTCTCTCTCTCTTCTTGCGATGATCTAATATTAATGTCCTCTGCTTCAATGATCTGTCAACTTGAAAGTCCAAGAGCGATTTATAAAATACACATTAGTATTAAGTCGCCTTTATATATATATAAACTATGAATGGACTTTTCATAAGTTGAAAATATATATACTTTCTTCTTTTTATCTAATTGGACAACTAAAAACAGTGACACTCACGATTAATTTTCTTGTGCTGTTTCGAAATTGTTATTGACTAATCCAATATAGTTTTTTCTTTTTCTTATTCAGGGTAAATCTCATAATTTTGAGAGGTTCAGATTAATTTCTTGGAGGAGTGTGGTCCATAGATAAACCTTCTCTAGATATTTAAATGAATTATAAACATAGATCTATATTTATGTGGGTGTCCGAAACAAATGTATTGTATTTTTTCATAGAAAGTGAATAAAGTTCATAATGTTTTATATCCCTTATCTATTTCCTTACTACTAAAGGACACTATGATCCATTACAGTTTCTCTTACAACTAACTATTTTATTTTTCAAGATATATGTCATATATCCAATCTATAAATCTCTTATCTAAGTCTATAAAACGAAATAAAACATTCATATATACTAAGAACTTGATTGGCATATACTAGCATTTTAGAGTGCTTTAAGCTCTTTTTAGTTACTCACTTATTCAGTCATACTTACTACAAAATAAACATAAAGAAAGCATTATTTGGAATGGTTTCTATTAGGGGTATAATTAGGCAAAAATGTCGGCAGGTTCCATCAAGGATTGTTTGAGTTTTACATGTAAACACTAAACAATATAACCTTTTTTCTTTGTGTGTCATACAATATAACCTTTTATGAGTGTAATTTATATATGTGTCTTTCATTTGCCGAATGCTAAAGGTTTTTGTTCCATCTTCTCGATTTGATGTCACACTGTCACAGTGATGTTTTGTTTTCTGTGTTGGTGCGTCATGTTTTTGTATTCAACCACTCCAATTCTTATAATGTGAATGTGCATGCAAGCAAGATCCCAATTTTCCTCCTTATTATAGAATATTAGCGTTCATAAGATCATAAATCCAAATAATAAATTATTAATTTTGTTGGAACTTCACATAATTTTTAGCAGAAAATATACTATTAAAGTAGTAGACTTACCAAAGTATAAGTGTATTTACCATATAAATATAAAGAATTATGGTTGTATCTATAGGTTTGTAAACTTGATGATCTTATTGATTAAGGAGATTACAATATATACAGCTTATGATACTAGGGTAAACGAGTAGCACACGTAATTACAGAAGAGACCTTTACATATATAGATAGTTGCCATAAGTGAGAATCTGCCTAATACGCCCCCTCAAGATGGAGGGGCGTATGTCACTCCTATCTTGTTGGTCAAGTGCTGGAATTGCTGGCGCGGGAGGGGCTTCGTTAGTGCATCTGCCAATTGGTCTTTGGTGGAGACGTGTTGGACTCGGAGATGACCCGATTGGACTTGTTGGCGAACAAAGTGGTAGTCCAAAGCAATGTGTTTGATCCGGGAGTGAAAGACTGGGTTGGCACAAAGATACGTTGCACCAACATTGTCACAGTAAACAACTGGGGGTGAGGTGACGTTGATACCGAGTTCTGCAAGTAAGGAGGAGATCCAACGGAGCTCAGAGGATGTATTTGCAACTGACCGATACTCCGCTTCCGTGGAAGATCGCGCAACACCATGTTGTTTCCGGGAGGACCATGAGACTGGATGTTTCCCAATGTACACGATGTATGCGTTGGTTGATACAAAGTCGTCAGTGTCACCCGCCCAATCCGCATCGGAGAATGCATGAAGAGTTGGGTGGTTGACGCGATGTAAGAAGATACCATGGGATGTAGTGCCAGAGAGGTACCGTAGTATGCGTTTCGCTTCCTGGAAATGGTCTTCCGTCGGCATATGCATGAATTGGGACAACTTGTTGATGGCATAGGCGACGTCGGGTCGTGTCAGGGATAAGTACTGTAGACTTCCAACAATAGCTCTATACGGTGTGGCATCGGAAAGAGGTGTGCCAGAGGTAACAGTGAGTTTAGGATGAGTGGCCATCGGTGTCGTCACGGGTTTAACGTTTGTCATGCCATGTTTGTGGAGAAGATCCAATATGTATTTGCGCTGGGATAGATGAATACCCGATCGGTTACGGTGGACCTCGATCCCCAGAAAGTAGGAAAGTTCTCCGAGATCTTTGATGGAAAACCGGTCAGAGAACATCTTGATTGTATGCTCGAGCAGATCAGAGTCGTTTCCTGTCACGATAATGTCATCTACATATATGAGTATATAAACGAGAGATGTACCGTACCGGAGAATGAACAAGGACGTATCAGCAATGGAGTTGGTGAATCCAATTTGGAGAAGGTAGTTCTTCAACTCAAGATACCAGGCCCTTGGAGCTTGTTTGAGGCCATAAAGTGCCTTCCTCAGATGACACACATGGTTCGGGTGATCTGTGTCGACGAAGCCTTGAGGTTGAGGCATAAAGACATCTTCTTCAAGTTTGCCCTGAAGAAAGGCGTTATTGACATCTAACTGACGGATCTTCCAGTCTTTGGTCACTGCGGTGCCCAGTACTATGCGGATTGTTGTGGATTTAATCACTGGGCTGAAAGTTTCTGTGTAATCTATCCCTGGTTGTTGATGATACCCCTTCGCCACTAGTCGCGCTTTGAAACGATCAAGTGTACCATCTGCCAAGAATTTCTTTGTGTAAATCCATCGGTTACCTACCAGGTTTTGGCTCGGGTGTGGAGGGACCAGAGTCCAGGTTTGATTGAGGACATGAGCATTGAATTCTGATTCCATCGCCGCGCGCCATTTTTCATGCTTGAGTGCTTCGGTCGGGTTCGAGGGTTCGACATCAGAGGTATCTTCGGTGGTACAGAGAAGACTGTACTTAGTATTTGGTTTTCGGATACCTGCTTTTGCCCTCGTCTGCATCTCGTGGGAGTTTGGTACCGATGACGGTGCTGCGACAGCGTGAACAGATTGTTGCGATGTTGAGCTTGGACTGGGCTGTGTTGGGCCAGTCGATGAGGTAGGTGGTTGAGTTGTGGGGCTGTGGGGCGCTGGTGGATCAGATGGGGAAGAAGATGGGCCCGTGCTTGTGTGAGATGGGCCTGAGTTGTGATGAGAAGGGCCTGAGTTGGGAGATCCATGTTGAGATGCATTATTGGACAGGGCTTCAGTGTGGGCTTCTTCCACCAGGTCTCCATTCTGAGAGTTGCTATCAGAGATTGTTAACGGTGGCGAGAGACCAACGACGGGGGGCGGCGACGGGGGGTGCTGGACGAGTGGCGAGTCGACTGTGGGAATCTGAGTTGTGGGGCATTGAGCCTTCGGTGGTTCGGGTGTGGTTGTACTTTCAGTTGGGGACGGGTGTTTGAAGGGAAATTGGGTTTCGTCAAACCGGACATGGCGAGAGGTATATATGCGGCGGGTTTGGTAGTCTAGGCAGAGGTAGGCGCTTTGGGTGGGTGAGTATCCAAGGAGGACACACGCTGAGGATTTGGGGTCAAATTTGTTGGTGGTGTACGGTTTTAGCCAGGGGTAGCAGAGACTGCCGAAAATCTTCAGTTTTGAGTAGTTGGGATCGGTCTGAAACAGAATTTTGTATGGGGAATTCATCGAGAGGGTGGGGGAGGGCATACGGTTAATTAAGTAAACGGCAGTGGACAGAGCGTAAGGCCAGTACGGTTTGGGTACAGACGAGCGACTGAGAAGGGAGAGACCGGTTTCGACTATATGGCGGTGGCGTCGTTCAGCCAAGCCATTGTGTTCTGGTGTATGAGGTGGAGAGGTGAGGTGGGAAATCCCATGAGAGGCTAAGAACTGTCTGAGGGCGATGAATTCGCCTCCATTGTCCGAGAAGAGGGTGCCAATTTTTGTTTGGAATCGATTTTCGACTAGGGATTTAAAGAGAATGAAGGTTTCTTTGACTTGGGATTTGAGTTTGAGAGGGAAAAGCCATGAGTATCGGCTGTAGTGATCTACTATAAGGAGGTAGTATTTATGGTTTTCAAGAGAGGTAACAGGGGATGACCAAACATCTGAGAAGAGGATTTCAAGAGGTCTCGTACTGGTGATTGTAGTTTGAGTGAAAGGCAATTTGTGACTTTTATTAAGGAAGCAATCATTGCAAGAAAAATGGTTTGATAAAGAGGAAACAACAGGTAATGAAAATCTAGAGATAATGGTTTTTAGAATCGGTAAGGATGGGTGGCCAAGTCTCATATGCCAGTCGGAAAGGGAGCCCTTGGATGTGGTGGAGGTGAGGTAGGCAGTGGGTGATGGGGTAGTCGGCCACTCGTAAAGTTCCCCCCTAGTATGACCTTGGAGTAACCGGGCCCCCGAGTTGAGATCCCTCACCTGAAAACAAGTCGGATAGAATTCCACAGAAACTTTGTTAGAATTGCATAGTTGATACACAGACAGTAAATTCTTCTTTATTTCAGGGGCACATAAGACATTGGAGAGGAGAAGAGGAGTAGAAGTAGTGGGAAAGAATGCAGAACCAGTGTGTGTAATAGGTGTGCTTGTACCATTTCCAAGTATGATTTCTTCTCCTCCATTGTAAGGTTGATGAATGGCAAGGTTGTTGAGGTCGGATGTGATATGGTGGGTGGCGCCAGTGTCTACGATCCACGGGTTTTGGTTCTGTTGAGATGTTGCAGTGGCAATGTTAGCTCTAGGTGTCCACGAGGAGGGCACATGTGTTGGTGTTGGCAGCAGCGGGGGAGAGGGATTGTGACTGATGTATGAGTGGAGGTGAGGGCAGCGCTTCGCGGAGTGGCCTTGAACGCGACAGATCTGGCATTTGCCAAGGTATGGGCGAGGTTCTCTCTGTTCTGGTGGGCGCGGGTACTGGTTGGGTGACGCAGGGGGAGGCTGGTTGTATGCCGGCTTGTTATTGTTCTTGTATTTGTTGGCGGCATAGTTTGCGGAGACTGGAAATGATGGTGCAGGGTTAGCTGCCTGGAGTTTAGCCTCATGATTGCGGAGTTTTTCATGAAGTTCAGTGATCGTGGGAGGGATTTCTCTGCCTTCGACTTGATCAGCCACCGACTTGTACTCTTCAGGGAGGCCTTCGAGGATCTGTTCGATTTGATCTTCATGATCGACAACCTTGCCCAGGAGGGCTAGCTGATCAAAACGAGCGACCAAACCCTGAAGGTACTCATCGATGCTCCGAGTACCCTTTGTCCATTGTTTGAGTTGGAGCTTAAGTTGTTTGATGTGTCCTCTGCTCGGAGTTGCATACAGGGAGGATAGCTTCGTCCAAACTTGAGCAGACGTGGTTGCTTGGGACAGAAGAGGTTGGATTGTGCCAGAGATGGCTCCTATGAGGCCACTGTAAATAAGGCGGTCTTGTCTTTTCCAGAGGAGGAATGCAGGGTTGGGTGTTTCGGTTGTGTCCGTGGTGATGACAGCATCCGGGATTTTGGCTGATTCTTGAAGATAGGTGGCTAGATCATAGCCATCAAGCAGAGCATGAACTTGACGACTCCACATGATGTAGTTGGAGGTGGTGAGGCGGGTTATATTCGTCATGTTGACGTTGAGGAGAGAGGAGTTTGGAGAGATTGTATCAGAGGAGGTGGGGTTTGAGTTTTGCGGAGTGTTGTTTGTTTCGGTAGACATGATAGGGCGGCTGGGAAGGTGAGAGCTAGAAAAATTTAGGTCTTTTTGGGATTGATGGCTCCGATACCATATAGGTTTGTAAACTTGATGATCTTATTGATTAAGGAGATTACAATATATACAGCTTATGATACTAGGGTAAACGAGTAGCACACGTAATTACAGAAGAGACCTTTACATATATAGATAGTTGCCATAAGTGAGAATCTGCCTAATAGTATCATTTGATTTGCCATTTGGATAGTAAAAGTGAAAAAAAGATTATAAAAGATCGTATTATGGTCATGTGATGTACGCACGTTTAATATGTGGCAGCCCATAAATACGATTCCTACACGGATAATTAAATATTTTAAAAGTCAACATCGAAAACTACTTATACAATAATATTCTTACTAGAATCTACAATGAATCTATGTATATTTTGTTATAGTTATATACTTATATATGTATTGAGAAAATATAATATAAGTGGGTCAGCAGAACCAATCAAATAGTTGAAGAACGAGGAAACGTCTACTTTCACTCCACACATCAACTCTTTTATTTTTGCTTTTATTTTTTTTCTTATAAAAAAGTGTAATTATTAAATAATTAGATTAGTTTTCCTTAATTATTGCAATGCGAAGAAAAGAAAGTTACTTTACTTTTCAATGAAAATAAATAAATGTTAATTGGGACTCTGTATTTCAGATCGATCATCCAATTCTATTTTTATCCGATCAAAATTCGGATAAAAAGTATGAATCTTATAGCTACACATGTTATTTGTTTGGGAAACTAAGATTTTAAAATTTATGCAATTATTCAAATATTGTTAAAACATTGATATTTTTGATTATCTTTGGAAAATAAAAAAATAAATAGTGTGTTTGGTTTTGAAGTAATTATCAATTTAATTTAAAACTAATTGACAATGACTAAATAAATTTGTAGTATTTTACTTCTATTTTGGGATGTTTTCTCAAACGAGATATATAAATATATACAAAAACAAATTCTCTCGTTAATTAATGTGAGAATAGTTATGTAGTTAGGTGGATTGAGAATATGAGAGCCTAGTGTCGGTCGGATCCTAGTTGGGCACATTAAACACCGTTCATCTTATATCTTTTCTTTTCGGGCCAATTAAATATTATATTATTGCGAAAAAGAAAAACTATAATGCGTTATTACTATTTATATTTATGGTTTTGTGTCGATTTATAGTTCGTTGGCTTAAATAAATAAAGGTGGAATGATTTTATATCACAAAAAAAAATAAAAAGAGAATGTATCACAATTTTGGAAAAGGAGTGTTGTTAGAGCATGTATAATGGGAGAGTTTCTTCAAGGGGTTTTACGTATTTAATTAATGAGAAATATTGTTAAGGATTGGTTGAAGAAACTTTAGAATTTTAGAGAAAAAATAGGG
>OVAO01002127.1:0-13375 GCA_900406285.1 Biscutella auriculata
TATATATATGAGTGATTTATCCTGTAAATAACAAGTCATCAATTTTTTTATTAATAACATATCAATGTAAGGTTATTTTTAAAAAATAATTTTGTTTTAATACATAAAAGGTAGAAACGTCATTATAAGATGTATTAGAATACCGGTTACTTTTGATATTTTTTGTTTATCCGAATTAACGGGTCAAAAATATATCAAACCAAATTGACACTAATTGACCTGACTCATATATATATATATATCTTCTCACAAAATCCTATAATAGTATTACAAGCTGAATCATTTAAATGTAGAACACAAATAAAAACATTAATCCGATATTTTAATATTTATTATTATAATAGTTAAGAATATGTTTATTTAATTTTTGAGTAATATTATACTCCACAATAATTACCTCCAGGTCCACCATATGTGAACAATTGATATTTTCCCTTTTTTACATCATAACATTTTTTACCGTCTATTAACATCTCTAACTTAGACTGATCAATTTTTTTGAATTTGCGACTAACAGAATCTTTTACTAATATAGCTTCAATTCGTGCTGCATCCATGTCCTCCCCTGTTGGTCGATGACCGTTACCCATTGGTGGACTTACGCCATAAGGAGAAGACTCAACCGTTCCTCCAACTCCAACTACTCTTGCACCATTATCCAACAAATCAAATAGTTCTTTTGGCCAATAACCAATACCTATATCAGGTTTTCGGTATTTTAAATCCAATAACCACCAATTTCCGGTATCAGAATCCTTTTATTTTTAAAATATAATATCATATTAGATCTTATTTTTTAAAATACACACAAGAACTATGAAATACCATATTAGAATTAATATATAGAAAAGTGTATATAGTTTGAAAAATGGAATAGAAAATGAATTACCCGTTGGATACCAACACCAATGATCCTTTTTTCTACAGAAACTGAAGGTATAGGTTGAGCTATCAAATCCGATTTCGACACTTGAATAAAACCATGACATATTGCATTATAACATCCCGCCCCATTGACACCCTGTCAATTATAATATTATCCGTTTATTAATATAATTCATATAATATCACATAGTTTTAAAAGTAGTACATTTTAAAAGAGTAAACATACAATTAAAATCAAATACACAATAAATAAAATGTCGAAACTAAATATATACTACAACCATAAATAATTAACTAAATCAAACTATAGATTTATAAATTTTTAAGTGACTAAAAAGTTTTGGATATTCATCACATTATCTTTATAGGCCAATGGCTTAAATAACTAAAAAAGTCATATCTCTAATATTAGTAGGATTTCAACACATGTTCGCTTTTAAACATATTTTTTGGTACAAAGAGACTTACAAATATAAGATGTTCATTTCCACAATTAAGATGATGTTAGAATAAATTTTATAATTGGTTTGTGGTATTAACAAGATGGTAAGGAATAAATGTGTCACCTTCCAAAATCCATAACTCCATGTGCGGCCATCACCAAATAAAGTTGGATTTATCTTAGAGTCAATGTAAATTATTTGAAATCATTATAGGTAACAAAAAAAATTATACTAATTTGTTGAAAGTATCATAAATATTAAACTTACCATCCAACCGGATTGGATAAAATTATCTTTGTTGTTGATTCGATTACCAATATATACTTGAGCATATGAAATTTGATCCCCACTAACATTTAGATCATGTACACTTAACAAAGATGCTATACCATAATAAAGATGATGATCTTGCAATCTAACTCCGGCAAACTACAAATTCCAAATAGTTTAATAACTTCAAATCATTTTAATAGACATAATCATATTAAAAATAAATGAAAGCAAAATATTAAAGATATAATTAAATGTTTACATGTGTCGCATGACTTTTAACGTTGAGTGGGTTAAAATGTTTTTCTGCCAGATATATAGCATCTTTTACATACTCTTTTGTGTTCCTTAATACTGGCACTGTTCCGTTTGGACACTCGATTATCTTTTCATACATTTTGCTTTCAAATCGTTTTTTCGATTTAGGGATTGAAAAAGATGGTTTCATCTACACAAAAATAACGTCACATCAAATATACATGTAGTTAAGAATCTAATCATATTATACTTACAAAAAGTTACAATTAAGTTTTATACGAGATCAACAAATATACCTTATCTAAGATAAAGTTTGATGAACAAAAAAACATACCTGAATTTTATGATTTTGGAGTAATGGATGATTCAACGAAGGTTGCTTGTATATATCCATACAATCATATATCATTTTCTCGTTTAACTATATGAAAAACATGTATATGAGATAGACATCATACAAAAATATGAGTATAAGTTATGGATATATATAACATCGATGTAGAACACATCAATGTTTTTACAACAAAAGAAAAATAATTTCTTTTTTCTAATTTACCTTGATAGATTTTGAAACTTTGATATTTTTTTCAGATTGAACTAAATACAATAAGATTGTAAGTGCAATGAGTTTGAGAACGAAAGCCATAGATTAATGATCGATGTCTTGGAAGGTCTTCTAAAATTAGTACTTTGTTATATTTGTTTTTAGACTCAACTATTTATACAAACTAGATATATTTAGTATTCAACTTTGCATTTACTTTAGATTAAGTATTTATAATTACTTACTTGTTTGATTTCACTATTCGGATTTTATTTTTGTTTTCTGTAATCTAAGTTTATTATTTAATAGCACCAGATTTTCTATATATTGACATTTATTTTGTTTATAATGAACTTAAATTATAGAAAACAAGCAATTAAATATATAGAAAATCTAGTGCTATTAAATAATGAACTTAGATTAGAGAAAACAAACAATTATTCAATATATAGTAGATCTTTCTTTAGTTTAAGTGTCTTTTTAACTGTCTTGAGATGATGTTAATTTTTCGTAGTCTAAATATCTTTGTAAATAGTCTGAGAAAGGTTGCTAGAACACGATGTACTATCTTTTCCCATATGATTCAGTTCAATTAATGTCAATTCGGTTTGATATTTTTTTGGTCAGTTAATTCGGATAAACAAAGAATATCAAAAGTAACCGGTATTCTAATACATCTTATAATGACGTTTATGCCTTCTATGTATTAAAACAAAATTAGTTTTTAGAAATAACCTTACATTGATATGTTATTAATAAAAAACTTGATGACGTGTCATTTACAGGATAAATCACTCATATATATATATATTAATCAACCAAATTTATTAATGAAAATTTGGTATTTAATTACATAATTATGGTTTAACAAATTATTTTTACCAATAAAAATAATATTAATATAGTTTAAATAGTGACCAATAATAATATTAATATATTTAAAATAATTCTTTTGATCAATAATAATAATAATTATATTATAGTTTAAATAATTCTTTTGACCACTAATAATATTAATATAGTTAAATAATTATTATGACTAATAATAATAATATTAAATATTAATCTAGAGAACAATAATATAATTTAATCCCATTCGATAAATATATGTGAATCCAAAATCTTTTAGATATATTAGAATTTATTAGAATTAATAAAAGAATTATAACCACAAATCTAAATATAGGTAGCACATATAAATCGTAGTTCCCACAATAATCTTCTAATTCTATCATCTTAATTTATTTTAAAAATATAATATGCTTCTTTATTTTTATTTTTTAATTATAAATAAGAATAATTTATTCATTCATATAAAATAAATAGATTTTTTTGTACATATTAAGGTTCAAAATTTAATAGAAGATATAAACAAAAACTCTACAAGCAAAAAAAAAAAGGCTCTCTGTCTTCTCGTTAAAACCTAGCCATCGAGAATCTATGTTCTTCTTCTCCTTCTCCGTCGGCGGCCTCCACGGCGTCGGCGGAGGAGGTCTCTCTCATCCTCCTTTGTACAACGACTCTTTATCATGTGGATATGTTTTCTGACTATCCCCTTCTTTTGGATCTCGCCAGATCTTGTACGGTGACTTCTCTTCTTCTCTGGTCAATGGCCTCTTCAACGACGCGGGTTTCTTCTCCTTCAACGTCGAGGTTTAGTTGTGCATGTGATTCGCTGTGACTCTCGCCAAGATAGATATGAGATGGCATTTTGGGGGTGTTAGGCCATGTGGTGGTTTAGGTTTCTCGGGTGGGATCCAGTCTGGATTTGGTTTTGATGGCGGGTTAGGGAGTGGATTTTGTACATGCAATGGTCTCCAAAGTCGGGTAGTCTCTTAAGTTTCAGATCCGGTTAGGTTCTCATTGTTTGGGTATGAATCTTAGTCTTGTGTATCAGTTTTTAGTCTCGTTAATCTCTACCCGACAATGTTATTGGTAGGTCTATTTTTTCGATCTGTTTTAAGTTCTCTTCGGAGGTTTGGTTTGTGTTAGTAGTTCATGCTTTGTATTTCTCAGTTCTATGTTTCTTCTCTACAAGAATAAAATATCGGATTGGAATGTGATCTAATTAGTTAGCGTTCTCTGTTAAGTTATCGATGTTGATTCGATAAAACCTTCAAAAGGTGATGTTGCTTCACGAGACGTTTGCACCTTCAATTCTGAAGTCTAATTCATCTCACTGAGATCATAACGAGCTAGAGTTGTATTTGAAGTTTGTTCGTTTTGTTGTATCTTCATGTTTTTGTTTGTACCAATTGTTGTTGGTGTATCAGTTCTCTTGTAACACGTATTTGGTTAATATATATCTCTTGAGAAAAAAAAATTAATAGAAGATATAAATGATTTAATTTATGAAATAAACTATACTTATGATAAAATATTATATATAATATGTATATGATTAATCATTTAAAACATACTATAAGTAAACCACTAATACATTGAAAATTCATCAGTAAAGCGGAGTAAATCAGTAAATACGTGTTCCCATATAATCAGTAAATAACTTACCAATACTTTCTTTTCAGTGGTCTTCGCCAATGTGGTGGTAAATGTACCAACCTTAAGAAGTGGCCAAGCTAATTTTTCATTCATGGAATCACCAATCAGTTTCTTTTCACGTGTTGGTCTCCATAGAGGTGCAGATTCATTCGAAACCTTGACAAGTTTCACACAGACAGCATTCCGACACAAAGGAATCTTGTTTACCAGCTCGTTGGGATCATCAGAGCACACTATACATTCACCAATAAGCACATCTTCTGTCGTATTTGTCCAGTCATATATATTGCATCTTTCAAGGTCATCATCAGAGTTACGCTACATTCAAACATCAGGTTTATCAACGAGAATAGATTCTACTTGTGGTAAAGAATTTAACTCATGAAGCTTTACGTACCTTTTTCTCATCTGAAGTGGCTTGGCTGCTTATTAGGACTTTTTCCACTGGTCATGCTAATGTAAAACCAAATAACTTCCTCAATAGAAGACACTTTTGTCGTAGGCCTCCAGAGAGGTGCTGCAGTGTCTACTACAGACTTGACGAGGACATCAACTGTATTAGGANTCTATCTCATAACTTGGGTCTTCACTGCATAATTCTCCTTCCGCGATGAGATAATCCTCTTCCTCATACCAGTCCATTATGTCAACTTTAACCACTTCTTTGCTACCACTAACCTCAGGATTATCAGATGTCTTCTTTCCAGCTAACTCGTTCACCATGATCTTCAACTGAGCAATCTCAGATTGCAGATCAGCAATCTTTGTATCTCTCAACACAAGAAATGCAAGCTTAGAAGCTGTAATACCTCTCCCAAACCCTCTCACCGTTCCAGACTTTTCTTTACCCAAAACCTTTCTTACAACGTCTTCTCTGATATTTTCACCGGATGATGAATTCATTTCACTAAGAGACTGTATTTTTTCCCGTTAACAAGAACAATTCACAAGCAGAATGTCATCAATACAAAGCTATTACAGTTATTGATCCATAACAAATATTTGTCCTTACAATGGTTGAGGTAAATTCAGGCCTAACAGATTGACCATCTTTATGAGTATGTGCAGCAATCCAGACCTTACTCCGCGTAACCTTATTAGGCTCCTTACTTTCTTTTTTCTAAAAATTAACAAAAAAAGATTTCTAAGTGAAATCAATCATATTTTTTTACTAACTATGTATCTAACTTAACAGAAACATACCATATCATGAGCTAAACGTTACATCCCCTTACGACTGGTGGTGTGAGGAATATGAGCTCTTCTCGGTGCTCTATACTTGTTGCTTCTTTCCTAAAACATACAACAAAATATTGAGATTACTTCAAACTGAATGACACATGTTATAAGAAAAAAAGAATCACCTTAAAAGCTTGGCTTGTCCTACTCCTAATCCAAGTGTTCCAAACAGGAATTGATATATTGCTAGGTTTTAAATCAAGTCTCTCAGAATTATTCTTAGTATCTCTCAGTTGAGTCACTAGCCTAGACTTTCCTGCCCTCCACAAACACCCCATCTGCTTGAAGATAGCATCCTTCTTCCAGTCATCATTAACATTAAACCTCCCCTGAATGAAAGTAAATAGTTATATATCTACAAATACAGTGTTACTATGTTATACGTAATAAAGCCACTTTACGTACCTGAATTTCCTCCCACATTGGGTCTTTGACCTCAGCACTGACCTTTCTCCAAGCCTCTACTGTTACGGGCACATGTTCCCTTGCAATAGCACCAAGGAATGATGAAAGCTTGATTGAACCAAGACCTACATGTTCACCAAGGTCTGTGAAGGTAACCTCAACCTTATCTTGAGGATCTTTGGCTACTTTGGGCAACTTTGTTGGTCCTCTACTCTTTCTTGGTTTTTGCTCTGTCTCTGTTGGTTGCGTACCTTCTGCATCTGGCTCTGTTGGTTGAGACTCAGCCTGTGCTGTTTGCATTCCTTCTCCCACAACATTACCATCTACATGTACCTCTAAAGTTGCTCGTTCTTTCATTGCTTTAATTATCTCCTCAACAGTCTGTATAAAATGATCACTAAACTCCTCCGCAACACATGCTTCCCCACCATCTTCTTTATCTTCTTCCTCAACATCACTGTCTTCTTTATCTTCTTTATCTTCTTTCTCAGTCTCAACATCACTGTCTTCTTTATCTTCTTTCTCAGTCTCAACATCATTGTCTTCTTTATCTTCTTTCTCAAACTGCTCAACTTCTTTACCTCCATTTTCTTCCTTCTCTGCTTCTGACTCTTCTTTCTAAGATTCAAGTTCAATATTCTTTTGTCCTTCTAGTTCATCAGAAACAAGTTTATCTTCCTTAACATCCTTCATCGTTTTTCTTCTGTTAGACTTCACAGACTTTACCTTCTTTTCAATCTTCTTTTTCCGTGGAGATTGTCTTATTTCTGGGGTAATGCCTTCAACAACATCTTCTATCACTGTCTCTTTGGAAGACAGATCAATAACTCCCGGAGTAACATCTCCTACCTCGTCAGTCTTTCGTTTCCTTCCTCTCTTAGCTCCAATAGTTGGCTTACTCAACTGTACAGATATTGCAGGTGTGTCTGCAGGTCCTTGATGACGTTTGCTACGACGTGGTGATCCTACTCATCCTCCTCCTCTTGTCCTTGGCATTTCTGTAACAAAATTTAATATTAATCAAGAACCAAACAGAATACAAATTCAACAGAACCTCAAATTCGTACTCTAACAAAAAAACAGAACCTCACAGTCTACGCAAAATCAACAGTTTTAACTACCGAATTTGAACTACATAATCATCAGAAACCCAACATGCATCTTAGATTTTGTAATCCCAACAAGCCAACCACGAATCTTATCAAAATCAAACCAGAAAACGGAACATGCATCAACGAAATCTCACCAACGAAATGACTAAAATGGAACTTTAGTAAAAGAGAAAACTCACCAACGAAATCTCAATCACAGCTTCGGTGTACAAAAACAGGAAGTTTCGGTGAAGAAATCGGCGATGGAGATGCGATTGAGTGGTGATCGGTGAAGAAATCGGCAAAACGGAAGAGAGAAAAACGAGAAAAGGAAGACGAACAAGTATCGAGAATGGTGTAAGTCAAAATACGTTGCTTGATTTTTATTTTTTACGTTTAAGGATAGCGGGCATTTTTCATTGTGCAATCGTTGGCGCTGTATCTTGGCAATTTTACGCGGCCAAACGAGTTTATTTTCCCGCGAGAGTAACAATAGCTTGTTCAAATTGTAGCCGCTATAAAAAAACTCCGTTTTAGTAAACAATAGCAAAGACGTTAAAACCTCTATCTTTCCATGCTATCACTATTCACATTTCTTGTAGTGACGCAATCGGATATATACTACTGTTTCCATCACGACCTAACGCAACTAGAACTTGACCTTTCATTTTGCCTCTCATAAAACATCCATATACTCCGATTAAAGGACGACATGTATCCTTCCATGACTTCCTTAAACAATCGAAGCACACATAGAATCTGTCAAAGACGTCTTCGCCATCCTCGTTTGCAATGTATCAATTTCCACTATTGAACCCGGATTAGACAATAAAATCTCGGGCTTATAATCCCGAAGTCTTCGAAACTGGTGATCGTATTCTCTATCAATCAACCTCAACGCTTTGATCCTTGCAGCTTGACATTGCGGCCTAGATACTAAAATCTTCCATTTCTACATCATCAATTCTTCAATCTTCATAGGCATAAAGTAGTCAGGCTCATCTCTAATTTTATCAACGAAGAGTCTTGCAATCATGGGCACTTTAACCATCTCGCAATTACCATTAGGAACACAGCTATGCACACTGTTATAAACCTTGATCTGCCAATTCTCATTACTTCCAGAAATCGAGCAGTACACACGTCATTCACATCCTTCTCCTACACAGCTAAATCCTATCTTTTTTTGTCATGTCTATACTGTTTTATATTTCTACATGTGCGAAGTGCGTGATCGAGCACTGATTCCTTGAACGAAACACCATTTATGAAAATTTGACCTTCATAGATATTACCAGAAACATGTCTGATGTTTTGTTGTTCTCAACGTCGCTGGTTCCGATACATGTCTTCTTCATCAGCAGCATCAGGTTCGTACTCTGGGACCTCGTCATGCCGGACTGGAGGCTCGTCGGTGAACCCTAGAATCGCTTCTTCAACATCATGCTCATTCCTCTCCCATATATCCTCTTAATCTAAATCATCGATATGTCCAGGAGGAGGAACATACTCCATAACCGACATCAGTTTCTTCGATTTTGCTTTCTCCCTTCGAACTCTTTCTCGCGATTTTGCTTTCGACCCTTCGCAATTCTATGTCTCGATTTTGGGAACATTGGTTTTACTTTGGTTAGCAAATTATTGGGTTAAGATTGGTTTACTTCTACGGTTATTGTTTCGCTTCGGTTAATTAAGTATTAGATTGGGTTAAGATTGGTCTAATAACATTTTTTTATTTACTAAATCATCACTAATCCGAGATCTGTTCAATTGCATCTAAAACTTTCGAATTGTGTACAAACGGTCATTTAAGTATAACTTTGGGTGCAATTAGATCGTCAAACGTAAATTGAGGGGGAGATTTAAAGAGCCCAAAGATTGGATGGAAGTGATGCTATATGGTTATACTTCGGGGGGAAATAGATCGTCGTTCCTTGTTAGTTATGGCCAAAACTATTAGTAACATCATTTTCTTCATTTCGCAATCACTGCAATCTTTAATTTCCAAATTACATATAAAAAATTATTAAAAATAGCGACCAATCAATAAATTTTAAAACGAAACATTGAATCTTTCATCTATTAAAAGCTCTAGCAATTGTTTGTTGCAATTACCGCTATCAATAAACATTGTTAACACAGACAACAACGAACGCCCTAAACCAACATCTCTTATATCTTATTTTATCAATCAATTTATCTATATTAATAAAAGTTAGTTTTTGAAGTCTCTAAGGCCAGTCACGTCGAATTTCCTAATACCCTAAATGAATGCCACATCAGCACAACATAGTGGGTCTCTTATTCTCTCCATCGTTTCGAAGTCAATCTGGATTCTACAAATATATTTAATTCCCTATTTCATTAAATGAGAAAATAACTTAAATAACACTCATTTGTTTACTTATTACTAATCTAACGTTATAAATTGTGAGAAGAATAATATTCAATAAAAAAACAAAAAATCACAATAAAATATAATATTTACAACAATGCCATTTAAAACAAATTATTATTAATTTATTAAAAATTTACACATCCTCTATGTCACTCTTTCTCCTTCGACGGAAAAAAGAAGCAGTGAAATTGACATAAATTTTACATCAACTCATCCTCTCCATTACTCTCGTTTCTTCTTCGACAAAAAGAGGAATTGACCTAAATCTTACAGCAACTCATCATCTCCATGAGACATAAATTTTACGACTAGTTATAGGAAAGCTTGAAGGCAGATTCGATGGATTACGAAGACCGTCGATAGATCGATTACTCTACTTTCTCTACAGATTTAGATTCTAGAAATAATGTCTAAAACTTACAAAGGTAAATAGATTTAGATTGCATTTGAGTGATGATAATTTATTTTCTTAGACTGTTCTGATAAGTCGCTGGTTGATAAGTAGGTATTTAGCCTCTTCACTATTGGTTAATGAGAGACTAAATCCTTGCTTTGTCAATGTAGTATAAGTGGGTTACGACCCGGGGTTTATCGAACCAAAATCGGGGTTTGACTATGCACTAAATCTATAGAGAGATCACAAAGTCTTGATGGAAAACAGATGATTGTTTGTCACGAACACGATCTACTAAAAACATAAACAAGATAGCAATAAGTAAGAAAGTCAACTCAAGTAACCAAAAGTCAACACATACGATTAACAAGGCAATAAGGAGAAAGCTAATCAATCAAGCAATGACAATCGATCCGGGGAATTAAAACTACTACAATGTTGCTCATTTCTATCATCAAGATGCTAATTCTTAGTCTAGGAGCTATCTAATTAAGGATAACCCAATCCCTTGGTGAAATCCCCTTTACAAATCACAAATTTGAACAATCCCTTGACTAAACACATGATTTAAAAGCAATAAACTCTACTCCATACAACTAGTAAACAACCCTAGCACAATCCCTTCGTTAGACCACATTTAACACTTAAAGATTCATTCAGGCATTTTATCGAACACCTTCCGGGCGATAATCTACCTATGTTCTAGAACAAGGTGATCAATCCTATTCTAGCATTAAGCACATCAATCAAGTGAGAATCATAATAGCTAAACCCTAAGCAACAACATAGCAATCTCAATTCCCTTAATTTACCATCACCCAATCACTTAGTATAATAACTACTCACTCATGATTTTAGCATAAACTCTCATGGGAGAGAAATGCTTAATCATGTGAATCAAAAATTAAGAAGAAGGAAAAGGGATTATATAATTTAAATCCAAGGTTTAACAATCATTCAAGTAATACAAAAGCAATGAATGCTAAAAAGCTCCACTTGGGAGAAAAGACAAGAAGGAAGATGGTTATTAAATGAGAAACACTCTCATATTTAATGAGAAAAACGATTCTGGCAACCTGGACCGGTCAGCCAGACCGGTCCGCTTCAAACTGTCTTCACCGGTACGGGTCTTCGTGATCATGGACTGGTCAGTGGTTGACCGGTCCACACCCAGGTATGAGCTTCAAGAGATTCTTCATTCTTCCATTTTCCACTCCATCTTTTGCTTCTATATCCAAGACATTTATTTTCTTCTTTCTTTGGTTTTCCTTTGCTTAGCTTTTAATTCTTTCTTTCCTTGCCTTTTCTTTACTTAGGACTTTCTTTTCTTCATGCTTGTTGATCAGACACTTCATTCCCTTCTCTTGCTTTCTTCTTCTTTACAACACAAGGCTTCGAGGGGCTTCGCGAGGATTCGCGGGGATTCGTGGGGCTTTGCGGGAATTCGCGGGGCTACGCGGGGATTCGCAGGGCTTCGCAGGGATTCGCGGGGATTCGCGGGGTTTCGCAGGGCTTCGCGGGGATTCACGGATCTCAGTTTATCTATGGATAAAATAATGCCCAACAACATGCCCCACTCTTTATTTTCTTGTAAGACTATAGAGAGTATATCACATTATTTGATGCCTCATGACCAATATTATCCTTGGACACTTTGTATTTATCATGACGTTTGATTGCTTCGAGGGTCCACTTGTGGCATCGGTTTTTGGTTGCTTCAAGCTTTTGTGAAGTTTCTCTCCAAACGTTAACGCTTCAACCCATGGGTCTATCCCGCGAAGATTACAAGGCCTCAGACCTGGGGATCAGATGGGCCTAACAGGCCACACCAATACACTTCACCGCCTTATGACGCCGCCCAATACGAGAATCTCGGAAAGGGGGTTCCTATCCCCGATAGGAGTCAAGATGCACCTATAAGTAGGAGGCGTGGCGTTGCGAGGAAAGGGCATCGAGAAAAACTGCAACCTACTGAAACTCACTACAACCTACTACGACCCACTGCAACCCATCACAACCTACTGCCCCGCGTTAGGCTTTCTAGATTGTTTGTCTTACCTAATATCTGACTACACGAAACCCTAATTAATAAGAGATATTGATTTAATCTTGCCCCGCGTTATCCGTAGTTCCTAACGAACCTGATTATTTTTGCCCCAACATATATATATATTTTAATTTCAATTATAACCGCACATAAAATTCTAGTTATATAACCACATTGTGGTGGTCTACTGGTCTCAGCCAGAAGAGGTGAGACTTTGTTGGTCCAGGTAAGGGATCGACATCCTTCTAGTGCGAGATTCATTTAACTCCACGTGTGGCCACACATATATGGGTCCTTCCTTACGACCCATTTGAATATATGGAGAGAGGGTCCATCTGTAGGTTGCACCTCCCCCAGGGGATTAGTCCGGGCTCGCAAGGACCTGAGATTTACCCCTGAGTTACCACATAAAAAAAAAATCTAGTTATATTTAGTATACTCGATCGTTCCAAATAAAGAGCCAAATCAATTTCTGCTCGGTACCATTCCAAATCTTTGTCTACGTTACGATACCCAATTTCGCAAAATCGAATCAACCACCAGTTAGCACAAATCAAACTAAAACTTATATAAGAAGATCGAATTATGTATAACTAGAATCGTGACCCACGCCATGCGTGGGATGATATATATATTTAAAATGTTAATAAATACTAAATAAAAAAAATATCATGATTTTGATTTTTATAAATATTTAATATTTATTCATTTACTCATTTGTTTTAGTTATCAAATGAAATAAACAAAACAAAAATTGTGTAACTTGGATGCCGATTAAATCAAGCTTTCGACTTAGAGTTCCATATTCTGAGCATGTCAACTTATTTATAGANAACCATGTAAACTTATTTATAGAATTACATCATATTCTCTTATTACTTTCTTAGTCGATGTGAGAC
>OVAO01002128.1:0-13374 GCA_900406285.1 Biscutella auriculata
CGGAATAACTAACCTAAACAATTTTTCTGGTTTTAAATATTCAAATAAATTTATATCGAACATAAAATATTAGAGTATATTTTGGAAATATATTACTAAATTTTTGGAATAACTTTTTGTATTAAAAATATTATAAATAAAATAATATTATATTATGATATATATAAATAATTTATATTGTTATTTTATAAANACTAAAATTATAATATTTAATCCCGAGCATGGCTCGGGTCTAAATCTAGTATATCTTATTTTGATTATAAATTTTTGTTAACCGAACAAATTAGACGTAACTTCGATAGAATTTTGTTTATTTTCTTGTCTTTGCTCTTCGGTTTAGAGTCTCATTGTTTTTTTGGTGGTAGTCTTTATCAATAAGCCAGTAATCATAATCAACACTAGCCACTAAACCAATTTTCTGGTTTAATAAAGATCAAACCTACCATTGTTTTTACACCTACCATTAATTACTACCTACTCTTCTCTCAATTTTATGAACTATTATCCACTAAATTAATATAATTTTTTGAAATACAAAAATTCTAATTTTTATAATATCTATCAATTTTGGTGGATTATTATTTATCAAATCAAATAATTTTTCAGAATACAAAATTCTAAGTTTTAAAAATTCTTTTATCCACCAAATGAGCATAATTTATATAAAAAAACTTCTAGCATTTAACAAAACAGTTTTTATGAACTATTATCCATCAAATGAACATAATTTTTTAAAATACAAAATTCTACATCTTTACAAAATCTCTCAATTTTTTTGGACTATTATCAACAAATGGAGCATAACTTCCCAAAATAAATAAAATTTAGAATTTTGAAAAATCTATCAGTTTTGTGGACTATTATCCAACAAATAAGCATAATTTTTCAAAATACAAAATTCTAAATTTTTAATCATCCACCAAATGAGCATAATTTCTCAAAATAAAATTCTAACGCTTAAAAATATCTCTAAATTTTGTGGAATATTATCCACCAAATAAGCATAATTTACCAAAATATAATGTTTTATAAAATCTATGAGTTTTTGTGGACTATTATCGAACAAATCAACAAAATTTTCCAAAAAATAAATTCTAGCAATTTACAATATTTCTGAATTTTTTGGACTATTCACCACCAAATGAGAATAAATTCTAGTAATACAAAATTCGAGTGTTTTACAAAATTTCTCAATAATTGTAGATTATTATACATGTAATGAGCATAATTTCCAAACATAGAAATTCTAGATTTTTCGAAATTTCTAATTGTTTATGGACTATTATCCACCAAATCAACATAAGTTCCCAAAATATTTATTTTATCATTTTACAAAATCTCTCAATTTTATGGACTATTACCCACCGGCTCATCCTAATTTTCCAAAATACAAAACTCTAGAGCTCTATGAAATTTCTAAAATCCACCAACTCATCCAAATTTTCCAAAATGCTAGAATTCTATCATTTTACAAAATATCTCAATTTTCATGCAATATTCACAAAATCAATATAATATCCCAAAATGAAAATTCCATCGTTTTACAAAATATTTTGATTTGATAGACTATAAAATCTGTTAGTTTTACAAAAAGAAATGAATATTTTGTACTCTTATCCACCAAATGAGTATAAGTCCCAAAAATACAAACTCTAAGCATTTTGAAAATTTTTAAATTTTTTTGGACTCTTATCTATTAAATCAACATAATTTCTCAAAATAGAAAATTCTAGCGTTTTACAAAATCTCTCAATTTTTATGGATTTCTTGTTATCAAATGAGCATAATTTCCCTAAATATAAAATCTCTAGAGGTTTTTTTTAAAAAAACTATCATTTCTATGTACTATTATCCACCAAATTAATATAATTTCCCAAAATACAAAATTCTAGCATTTTACGAAATTTCTTAGTTTTATGAATTATTATCCACTAAATCAGTATAATTTCTCCAAATACTAAAATTCTAGCATGTTACGAAATCGCTCAATTTTATAGATAATATCTATGACATGAGCATAATTTACTAAAACACTAAATTCTAGCGTTTTACAAAATCTCAGTTCTTGTGGACTATTATCCACAAAATGAATATAAATTCCCTAATTACAAAATCATAACGTTTTAAGAAATCTCTCACTTTTTGTGGATTATTTATGCATCAAATATGTAATAATTTTCCAAAATAAAAATTACCATTTTAAAAAATCTCTAAGTATTTTGTGGACTATTATCGACCAAATCAACATTATTTCTCTCAATACTTAATTATAGCATGTTACAGAATCTCTCAANTAAAAAACTATCATTTCTATGTACTATTATCCACCAAATCAACATTATTTCTCTCAATACTTAATTATAGCATGTTACAGAATCTCTCAAATTTTATGGACTATTATCCACTAAATGAGCATAATTTCCCAAAATACAAAACTCTAGAGTTTTACAAAATTACTCAGTTTTTGTTCACTATTATCCACCAAATTAATATAATTTCTCTAACTACAAAATTGTAACATTTTACAAAATCTCTCAGTTTTAGTGGACTATTTTCCATCAAATCAACTTAATTTACAAAATACAAAATTCTAATATTTTACACAAAATTCAGTTCTCTTGGACAATTATCCACCAAATGAGTTTGCCCAATTTCTTAAAATGCAAAATTCTAGCGTATTTTGCAATATTTGTGGATGATTATCTACCAATTAAAACTCTATCATTTTAAAAAATCTCTCAATTTTTTTGACTATTATCTACTAAATAAGCCAAATTTCCAAAATAATAACTTTTTTAGTTTTTTTTTCAAAATATCTCAATTTTGTAGACTATTATCCACCAAATAAGAACAACTTTTCAAATTATTATTTTTTTCGTTTTATAAAATCCCTCAATTTTACGAACTATTATCTACAAAGCAACATAATTTCTCCAAATACAAAATTTTAACATTTTAAAAAATCACTCATTTTCTATGGAATAATTTCCACCAAGTGAGCCTAATTTCCCAAAATGCTAAATTTTAGCACCATACTAAATCTCACAATTCTTACATACTATTATTATCCAAATTAACAAAAAAAAAAAATCAAAATACAAAATTATAGCATTTACAAAATATCTCTATTTTTATGAACTACTATCTACAAAATGGGCATAATTTTCCTAAATATAAAACTCTAGGATTTAACAAAAGCTATTAGTTTTATGGAGTATTGTTTAGAAAATGAGCATAATTTCCCTCAATAAAAATTGTATTTTTAATAAAATATCTCAATTTTGTAGAATATTATCAATCAAATTAACATAATTTTACAAAAAGAAAAATTCAAATGTTTCACAAAATATCTCGATTTTTGTTGACTATTATAAAGAAAATCAACATAATTTACAAAAAAAAATTATAGCGTTTTAGAAAATCTATAAGATGTATGGACTATTATCCTTTAAAAGAACATAATTTTCCAATATACAAAATTGTAACCTTTTTGAAAATCTCAGTTTTGTGGACTATTATCTACCAAATTAGCATAATTTTACTAAATATTAATCTTTACCATTTTTGGACTATGATCCACCAAATGAATATAATTAACTAACTATAAAATTATAGCGTTTTACAAAATCTCTCTATTTTTATGGACTATTATCTACGAAATGGGCATAATTTCCCTTAATATAAAACTCTAGTTTTCACCAAAACTATTAGTGAAAATTTCCAAAATGTAAAATTTAATCATTTTACTAAATCCTTCTACTTTTGTAGATCATCATCCATCAAATCCACAAAATTTGTCAATATACAAATTTCTAGCGTTTTACAAAATCTTCCAATTTTATGGAGTATTATACATAAAATATACATAATTTCCCTAAATATAAAGCTCTAATGTTTTATAAATTAGCATTTAAAAAATTCTAGCATTTAAAAAATCTCACATTTGTATGCAATATTATCTACCAAATTAGCATTATTTCTCAAAATACTTAAATTCTAGTGTTTTACAAAAATATTTCACTCTTTTTTGGACTATTATCCAAAAAATTAGCACACTTTAAAAATATAAAATTCTAATGATTTTAAAAATATTTCAAATTTGTTGGACTATTATCGAGCAAATTTGCATAATTTCTCAAAATAAAAAATTCTATCATTTTCACAATCTCTAATTTTGTAGACAATTAACCACCAAATAAGCATAGTTTTTTTAAATACAAAATTCTAACATTTTACAAAATTTCTCAGTTTTATGGATTATTATCCATTAAATGAACAAAATTTCTCTAAATATAAAAATCTAGCGTTTTACAAAAAATATTATTTTATTGACTATTACAACCAAATATGTATAATTTCCAAATATAATAAATACTAGAGTTTTACAAATTTTATGAATTACTGTGGACTATCCACCAAATTAAATTAACATAATTTCTCATTATACTAAAATTCTTCAACTTTACAAAATCTCTCAATTTTTTAGAGTATTATATATTAAATGGTCATAGTTTTCCAAAATAAAAAATCCTAGTGTTTTATAAAATCTCTCAATTTTTGTAGACTATTATCCACCAAATAAATAATTTTTTCCTAACTACAAAATGCTAGCATTTTAAAAAATCTCAAGGTAACGTTTTCCTCTAAATGAGTATAATTTACCTAAATATAAAACTCTGACATTTTACAAATATTATTGGTTTTATGGACTATTTTACGGAATTTGATTGTTTTACGGAATCTCTCATTTTTATGGACTATTATCCACCTATCCACCAAATGAGTCTAATTTCCCAAATGATTATACATTTTCTTATGTATAAAACTAACCATTTTATATATTCTCTCAAATTTTATGGACTATTAATCACCAAATCAATGTAATTTATCAAAATTCTAGTGTTTGACAAAATCTCTCAATTTTTAAGATAAGTATCTACGAAATGAGCATAATTCCCTAGATATAAAACTCTATCGCTTCACAAATATGTTAGGTTTATGGACTATTGTCGAGCAAATAAGCATAACTTCCCTTAATACAAAGTCCTAGTCTTTTATAAAATATATCAATTTTGTAGACTATTATTCACCAAATTAACATATTTTCCAAAAATACAAAATTCAAGTGTTTTACAAAGTCTCTGAATATTGATGGACTATTATCCATCAGGTGAACATAATTTTCCAAAATAAAAAATACTAATTTCTTACAAAATCTTTTAATTTTATGGACTATTATCCACTACATATAAAACTCTAGCATTTTGTAGACTATTATCCACCAAATGAACATAACTTAACTATAAACTTTAAAAAAATTACAAAATCTATTAGTTCTTGTGGAATATTATCCACTAAATCAACATAATTTCTGATTTTGTAAAATTATAATATTTTACATAATCTATTTGTTTTGTGGACTATTATCCACTAAAAATAAAATTCTAATGTTTTGTGAACTATTATCCCCCAAATCAATTTACTTTCTCAAAATACAAAATTTTAGTATTTTACAAAATCTTTCAACTTTTATGAACTATTATCATCCAAATGAACATAATTTCCCTAAGCATAAAACTCTAATGTTTTACAAAAAATGTCACTTTTATGAAGTATTGTCCACCAAATTAGTAAAATTTCTCAAAATACAAAATTTAGCATTTTACAAAATTTCTCTGTTTTTTGAACTATCCACCAAATCAACATAATTTTCCAAAATACTAAAATTCTACCGTTTTACAAAATTTCTCGATGTTGTTGATTGTTATCCATCAAATATGTGTAATTCCCCAAAAGATAAAACTCTAGTGTTTTACAAATCTCTTAATTTTTGTGGACTATTATCCAATAATTATAAATTCCCTAAATACAAAATGCTAACATTTTACAAAATCTCTTAATATTATGCAATATTATTCACCAATGAGCATAATTTCCCTAAATACAACATTCTAGCGTTTTCTATAATCTCTCAGTTTTTATGGATTATTATCCATCGAATAGGCATAATTACCCAAAATATAAAATTATAGCATTTTATAAAACTCTCAGTTTTAATGGATTATTTATCCATCAAATCAGCATAATTTTTCTTATAAAAAAAATTCTAGTGTTTTACAGTTCATAATTTTTGTGGACTATTATTTACTAAATCAACATAATTATTTAAAAAACTATCTTTTTATTAGACTATTATCTATTAAATGAACACAATTTCTCAAAATATAAAATTCTTTTTACAAATTTTTTCTTAATTTTTGTGGATTGTTATCTATCAATTAACATAATGTTTCGAAATACAAAATTTTAATATATATAAATACCAACAATCACACACAAAAGAGGTCACAAGTAGGCAAATAAGAACTTGTTGATGCTACACAGAAGATCAAATTATGCCTTCATGTTGGTTCTTGATCTGCATTATTTTAGTTGGTCTGTCATAGCAACAACTAGATTTTGAGATGATTCTTCATGCTGGTCTGCAGTTCTGACATTCATGACAGATGTTGGTGTGTGGTAAAAACTTATAGGCTCAATGAACCGAGTCCAATCAAGGAGAGGTAAGCGAGAGAGAAGGAAATAGCTTTGTTACAAGAAATTGGATTCCATCTAGCTGCTGCACCGATGACAAATGCACTTTAAGTTGTATTTGTATTTTATTAGACGGTTTGGTAATACGAATAGAACATAATTCACATCCGATGCATATGTACGGCTTTTGTGCACCAACTATTTTTTGCTTTTTGTTTCCATTTTTGAAGTATGGAAACACACAATTGCTATGACGACCTATCGGAGTTGATTAAACGGAGCCAAAGAATCTACATTGATCTAGAAATCATGTACATATTAGTAAACAACTGGTTCAAAGAAAACCAAATGAAACAAATGTAAGAGCTATAAAATCTACGTAAAGTTTTTCTAGGTAGAACTCACACAAAATTGGGCCTATGAATCATCTCTAATTTAACAAGAGGAAACCAAAAATACAGCTAATTTTTCAACATGGAGGAGGATATCAAACACTAATCTCTTTTCACCTCTGAGCAAGAGGTCCAAGTCTTCTAGGGATTTTGGTTCCTTTTTTTATCAGTCTTTGCCATGAGATGATGCATAGTCTTTCATTCTTTGTTTCAGATGCTGCAAGATGTAATCAAGATTCATTGATATAACAGAACAGCAGAGGAAGATGAAAAGAAATCATAACTGTGGCTTTTAGGGGGAGTTTTGTAACTCACCTTCAATTCTTCATGGAGAACAACGAATACTTTCTTAAGACGTTTGTGCCTCTGCAGAATGTGCGACAGATTACACATATAAGAAAGTCATCATCAAGCATAATGTGCAATTAAATGAGAAGACGTTTTCGTATGAGTCAACAGCAAATCTGGAAAAAAAAAACTCGCATGATTGGATCAGCAAATGAAGTGAGAGATTCCCTCTCAGTATTCAGTCACTTCTTCTCACATTCATTTTCTTACACTTTATTTCATAATTTGGTAATTTCAAAACAAGAGATAAATTTGTATAAAGTGGTTAGAGGTAGAAGATTACCTCCCCATGTATGGAGTAAGATTCCTTTATCTGCTCCACAATTTTGTTATATCTCTCCATATCCCTTCCTTTTGCAAACCCAAGGTCTTGCCCTAACTTTTGAAAGTCATTTCTGCAAATAATGAAAAATGTAAATTTCAAGAGTTGCAAACTAAGACAACACAAATATCTAAAATTTATGAACAAAGAGTTCATCTAGCTACCTGTGGCTCTCTAATATCTTGTTTATGGAGCAGTAGCTATCATATTTATCCAAATATTCCTGCATATAGGCTTTATACCTGAAATAGAAAAGCATTGTCATCTATTCGAGACATATATACAGAGCAATTAGATTTCCAAAAATTACGGTTTCATTTTACTCACTGTAAATGATCACTAATAGGTCCCTTAAGCTCAGAAGAAGCTTTCTCATATTTCAAATAGGAAGCGTCCTCTTCATCAAAAGATTGCATTCGTTTCTCCCGGTTAACACTGTCCCCTGGTATTGACATTGCATCTGTGTGTCCATTGATAGAATTTGCAATTGTGCCAGACGCATGCCTTTTACTCTCCCTAGATGAACGGGATGTGGATGCCCGTTTGGAGCCATGCTTGATAATGGGTGTTTTTTTGTTCGTCTCACCATAACCTTCCAAACTCCTTCCTACTCTTGCTCTATTATCTTTTTGTCTTGATCTATGAACTGTTTCCTCTATATTTTTATCCTGCAAGCCAATCTCAGTATCTGCACCTGTAAGGTCCTGTCCATGTGACTGCAACACCCAGTTTTGGGATCTTTCAGAATCTTCAACAACATGTTCCGGAAATTCTTTGATACCATTGCTAGCATGTGATGGAGCTGGCTTTTTTGAGTCAGACTTTTTATGCCTTCGTTTATCGGAGTGAATACCCAAGTTCTCTGAAGTGCCTGGTTTTAGATTAGACTGCTTATAAGAACTTTTCTCTTCAAATTGCTTCAATGCTGTGTCTTCGCACAGTGGCTCCGGGAGCTCACCCAACTCCAATTCTGAAACTTGTTTTTGGAGCACAGGTCCACTTCCCTTGGGTAATTTCGCCAAATACGTTCTCTGGCTATCCATTGGAGAAGAACCTATACTCAGGCCTGAAACATTCTTGGGATCCTTCTCACTTCCATCCAACTCACCATGTTTTCTATTGGAAGCGTCAGAAGGTATTGCAGGTCGAGTGGCTGACTCACCATCCTTTTTATTCCTTGGAAACTTATTTTTCAAATGAACATCATCTCTCTTATTGTCCCTGAAGGCCTTTCCTGACCGACTAGAAAGAATTTCATGCGGAAAATGGTCGGCTTCATCAGATTTACGAACATTGCCCAGGGCATCAGAATGTTTGTTTGATTTCCCTGAACTATCGACAGGCTTCATCTGACCATGTCTATTCGACTTTTCAAAAAGTGACTTCTGAATTCCTCTAGGTGGATCTTTTGTTTGACTAGCAGAAGCGTTGAGAAATTCCATATCATACTTGCACTCTGAAGGCTGTGCATCTTTACCCATGGCAGGTAACTGATTCAAGCTCTCAGATTTTTTGTTTTTTACCCGTGCAGATTGCTGACTGTATTGCTCCAAATCAGGGTTTTTTTGTTTGTGATCTTTGCCCAGCCTCTCAGAGATGTCAGGTTGATCATTTTTTAAGCCATCTTTCGTTGTATCCTCTGTGTCATCAAACAGCTGTCCAATAAAATTTTGGCGTTCTCGTAGCTTGTCGTGACCTGAAATGCCATTTACATTTGCAGTGGGGCTGGAACCAGTTGTTGCTTCCATTTTCCAGTCATTATCAGAAATGTTTTTCCTGCCAGCTTCATAACCATGACCCTCATCTGAAGTGTTCCCCTCGACATCAACTGCATCAGAATCATGACCCTCGATGTCAACTGCATCAGAATCATTACCATCAATGTCGACAGCATCAGAATCATGGCCCTCGATGTCAACAGCATTAGAACCATGACCTGGGAGATCAATAGCATTCCGTTCAGCTGACTGTATTGTCTGTTGAGGCTCTTTTTCACCATCGCTCATGATATCCACATCCTCATCAGAACCTTCTTTGCTGGTCGAAGATGCCTCACTATCACTGCTGCTGCCGCTGTCACTCCCACTGCCACTATTATCACTATCACTATCACTATCACTAGAGTTATGAGCCAGGCCTTCTCTATTCTCAGTTCGCTTTTCCTCATGAAGAATATCAGGTGAAATATGCTCAATGTCAACATTTTCTTGTGCACTCAATTGCTCTGCGAGATTCACAGGCAAACAGTCTTGAGAGCTTTCTCCATTCCGCTCGCACACAGAAAACTTATCCATATTGCTGCCCCCTGGAACAGGTAACTGATCGCGACTGCACTCAGTGATTGGCAGCAATTGCTGGTGTTCAGGTGAGCTGAAAAATTAAAGTTGTACTAAGGCCAGATATCGCAATACAGGGCAAGAAGACATAAGTAAAAATATAGAAGATGCATATCTTGTAGTTTATAGTTTCTCGAGTTCATGCTGCACTGAACAAGCAACGTTGCTTGATATTCTTTTCTTATATATCCACTTGCACCTAGTTGATTTTATAATTCACATGCATTTTTATTTATCGAAATATGTGACCCTACTTCCTAGAGTGTCATATCCTGCAATGAGAATACAAAACTATCATGTCGAGTGCACATACCTTCCGCTATCAGGTGAATGCTTTTTATAGCTTTCCAACTCCGCTCCTGATTTTAAGAAATACCTTGGAGCTTGGAAATCTGCAATCTGGTTGTCGACAACAATTAGGGACACAATAATACATACTGCAATTCATAAAACCACAACAAAAGTTTTCATGACTTACTTTTTTTAGAGCTGGTTCAATCTTCTTTGCGGCATTAGGGATTCTATCACCAACAGCTTTCTCTAATGCCTAGAGAGAAATGACAAGATTGGCGTCAATTGTGGTAGAAACACATAATAAATATGAAAATAGCCATTTATCTGGTGTTTCATCTCTGTTTACCTTCAAGCTCTGTGGGGCCTCTTTTAGGAGATCAACTAGCACTGCCTGCAAATCAATTTCTTTATTAAAATTGGTTGCTTGGCGCCCAGATGTGTCCCTTAACGCATTATTTTCCCAGGTTGATGGATTCTTTTCGCTAGCAACCATATTCTCACTGCCCTTTGACTGCCCTGATGTGACATTCTCCTTAGCACCATGAGTTTTAGCAATGTTCCCAATCCCATATGAAGGAGGGGTATTGTATTGATTAGAAGGAGACAGTCCCGGTGAGGCTGATAGTCTATTTTTCACAACAGGGGTTGAAGCCCCAGGTCTGAAAGAAGGCCTTGGACCTCCGACTGGAACTGCCACAATAAACCAAAAGTGAAAATTTTAGAATTGAAAACAGTAAATGGAATGTAATAGCACCCAAGATTTTATCACAGGCTCGTTGCAAAGGATTATTTCTATATACCTAGTGGTGGATCAACTTTCCGCTTCTTAGGCGGAGGTTCTTTCTTCTGTTTATTTGACATTCTCCATGGACTTCCTGAAAGTACAGGGAAGGTGTCAATAAGCAATTATACCCAAATAAAATCACATGCTAGATATTCCAGGATTTTGAACCCGAGAGAGAAGAGATCCTGACCACGAAGTAAAATTTAGAGCATGGTTTTCAGTTTCAAACAAGAATTGCTATTTAAGCTCATGCTAAAGTTCATAAGCCACTGAGTTTGGAAAAAAAAATGTACGAAGTACTAACAGGTTTAACAACAATCTCATGTTAGCTGCCCAGAATTTCAAAGAGATAGATAGAAGCTGTTCGAATGACACAAGATAATAGAACGAGAAAAGTTACCTTCAGCAAGAGCTAACTGCTTTGTTAATGATGGATTTCCAGGATCTAAAACAATTGCCCTGACATAACAAAAGATGTAATGATAATTCAGGCATAACCACTTTGATGAAACCAAGTTAAAGATGGACACAGAAGTATGCAACTTACACGTAGTAAAACAAGTTTCAGAGTCTCAGTTTTTCTAAAAAAATAGCTCAAAGCATCCAAAATGATTACAACATGAGTAAGCTAAAGAGAACCCCATTTTAGCCATAACTATACTCAGAATCCGTGAGAGTAGAGGTTGACATCCACAGCAGCCTAAGTGCAATAAGATGAGCAATGCGTATACCAATACTTTGTTCACAGCTCTACCAAAGGTTATATGTTATTGTGCCAAGACTCATGAGAAGACTACCTTACCCACAGAAGACTGCAAAACCATAAAAACTAAGAGAACAAACACCTTTGCAGCTAATGGACAGACTATGCTGATAAAAAAAATTAGATATTGAGATGCAACTAAAATTTATGGTCAGAATTTGTACTTGCGTGATTTGGTTCTCTGTTCAGCTTCAACTGAGCGCANGCTGATAAAAAAAATTAGATATTGAGATGCAACTAAAATGTATGGTCAGAATTTGTACTTGCGTGATTTGGTTCTCTGTTCAGCTTCAACTGAGCGCATCTTCATATGGCTTGTGGCTGACTCATCTAGAGTTCGCTGGACGTTCAATTTTCGCCAAGCACATCCAGCCTCAATCAACACACCATTTCCATCTTCACCAGTTTGGCGTTCTTCATATATATCACATGAATCATTACCCTCCCTAGACCAGGTAAATTTGTACTCCTTTCCACCAACATTAATTATCTGCTTAAATCAAGATCAAAAAACAGCTGGACAGTGTCAAAACTTCACTGGCTAATCAAAAACCCAAAATGAAACGTGGAGGAAAGGCATGATATTAACAGATAACAACAACTTAAACAAAATCAAAACGTATGCAGAAGCGGTTACTATATTCAATTGACAATCACTAGTAGCGCAAAACTACGGCTATACAAAGAAAAAAAGTTGCCAGTAAAATAAAGAGACCATAAAAGCAGCAATTCAATGAGTAAACCAACATATCATACAATACATGCTCAACAAATAATCAAGTCAATGACCATCCAGAATCAACCAAGGAATTAATGTGACACAGTGCAACAGAAATTCTTCTGCACGGCCATAGTTCAGAAAGGCGTAAAGAGGTTTTCCACAGGATGGTAACAGCTATGCAATATTACATTACAATTGGCTAATGCGAAAACTAAATAAGCTTATTGTCCAATATTACATTACCATCTAGTTTCTATAGAAGAGCTGTTTTCCCCAATTTCACTAATCTAGGGTACCTTGAATGAAGTGAATTGCCAAAATATGGTCAATGGCACAGAGTATAATCTACCAAAGCAAGAAAAATTAAGATTCATCCAATGAAAGACTGTAACAAGATGAAGCAACTAAACTCAGATTACGGAAATACTCATTCTCTGAATTCAAAAATTTAGTAGAAACTCACATTTCCAGAGCTATTGTTAGGAAACGCATCGAACTTTATCTTGGCGGTTTCACCCTGTGCCTCCAGCCGCTTGATCTCCTCCACCAAGTCAGGAGCCAACCGTATGATCATTCCCAAAGCCGGAGGACTCTCCCTTGGAACAAGACTAAAAGTTTCCTCAACCGTATGCGACCCAGTCGACGCCGCAGCCGCCTTGGTAGAATTCCGCTGGCGTGGGGCAGCGGCGGAGCCACCACCTCCAGAAGACATCCTCCCGACGGGAGAAGGATGCCGGTTGTTAGGAAGAGGGAAGGAATTGCGGTTGCGAGCAGGTCCACCGCCACTGGCTGCTCCACCCCTACCGCCACCGCGTCCGAGTTTCGACGATCCGCCGTACATCCTCCGGTAAAATTGCGTCCGTCACTGCAATATGTTTAC
>OVAO01002131.1:0-13362 GCA_900406285.1 Biscutella auriculata
TTTTTAATCTAACCCTACTCTCAACCATGTCTAGAAACTCTCTAAGTATTCTAGATTTGGACTATGAGAAATCCCCTTATAGCTTATGAATTAGGGTTATGAATAGGCTAAATTGATTGCTAGGATGGTTTAAAACTGAAATAGAATAAGTATCCTCAATTTATTCATGAATCTAATGCTAGAATATGAGTAACTAACCTAATCTAGGTCATAGGAGATTTATTGCATGATAGGTGTCTGATAAAGTTCATGAGTTACGTGAATAGGTTGTTACTCAATTATTTCCAAGAGATTGTTTAAGTTATTGATTGATTGTTCAATAGAATTGTGTTTAATGCTTCTTAATCATGATGCTCGCCAAGAGATTGTGTAATAGCATGCTTAGGAAAGTGAACTTTATCACGAGAGTGAACTGATCTGAATTTGGCATTCTTAGACATAAGATAGACCTGATAGCGTGAATTAAACCATACTAGAATGAAAATGATTGCTTGTTTTGAATACCATGATCCATGAGTTATTCTCATTTCTGAATTTCTTCTTAATCGTTATTGTTTGCTTAGGATTTTTTAGTAACATAACAACACCTAATTACTCTGCTTAGACCTAGTGAACCCTCTATAGGACTAGTGTGTTATCCGTCCTGATTTGGTTCGACAACCCACCTACCACTATACTACACTGTTAAACTGAACCCGAATACTTACCACTATACCCACCAAAAATTCAGTTTATCAATCTTCCATCCATTTGAAGTTGCTAGGTTCAAGAGGAGCCGGATTGATTCGATCCGAGCTACTTGAGCAAAAACCTCTTCAAAAGATCCCATATCTCTACACATAGCCTTTTGCGACTACTCGAGCTTTGTATTTGTTAATTCTTTCATTCGAGTTTCATTTTAATTTGAAGACCCACTTCAACCCAATCGATTTAACTCCACACGGTAGATCCACTAGATCCCAACACCTTGTTTCATCAAACACGACATCCCTACTTACAACTATTCTCCAGCTCATTGGTTTGAGTAGTCGATAAGCTTTTGATCCCGGTTCGGTTCCTAGGTGCACCAACACACGTGATATATCCTCCAATTTCTTCAAATATGGTTTGTCGACCTTCGCATGTTCGTTGCATCCAAACACTCATATGCGTTCTACTCTCGGTGTCTTGCCTCAAAATTCTTCATACGGTGTCTTCTTCTTAAGTGCTCGATTGGCAATTATGTTCAATAGATATGTGGCATGCCGAACAACTTCTCCCCATATACAATTTCGCATATGCATATGCTTTAATATACTTCTTGTCATCTCCATCAAAGTCTAATTTCATTGTTCTACCACACCATTATGTTATGGAGTAGACAAAGTAGTTAGACGTCGTTTTATTCCTGCCTCTTTGCAGAAAGAATTGAACTCCAATGAGACAAGTTCTCCTCCTCTATCTGTTATGAATGTTCTTATATTTTGTCTTGACTCTTGTTTAGCCATCCTCTTAAATATTTTAAACTTCGAGAACGTATCACTTTTCTCCTTTAGTAGAATAGTCCACATGTATCGTGAATGATCATCAATAAGGACACACAAGTCTCTGTGTACAAGTTCGAGCATCTTGGTAGCTCTATAAATGCTCACTTGAGGGAATGTTCTCTTCGCGTGCTTTCCAAGTAAGTATGAGCCACAAATTTCCTTCTCGAACGGGATTTTCGAGATTCCTTGTACGAGTTCCGTTTGACTCATGTTTTTATTGTCTCGATATTTATGTGTCCAAAACGAGCATTACATCTACTCGATTCGCTAGTCATTGTTAACTGCAGGCATGTCACTTCCTTCAAGCTCATTCATTCCTTATACAATCAATTTCTCGATCTCTCATCCTTTACTAACAATCTTCTACAACTATCATGCATAGTCAGGTATCCCTCCTTCATCCTTTATGTCACATCCTGATTTTGTGGCTTTTCCAAGGCTGATAATGTTGCTACCAAGGTCCGACATGAAGTAAGCCTTAGACATTATTCACGACTTTCCATTCGTATTGATGAACGAGATTGACCTTTCCTTTTATGTCAATTTTTGAGTCATCACCAAATCTCACTTTGCCGATTATTGTGTCATCAATCTTGGTGAAGTATATATGATCTCCTATCATATGATGGCTTGCTTCGTTGTCTAGGTACCACACGTCGTTCTCATCATTAATCGTCTTATATTTGTTTGGTATACATTTTTCTTCATTCAGATATACCACTTCGTGCATCATGAGTTCATCTGCGTCTTGTTATCCTCATCATCCTTTTCTTGTGCCTCTTGGAGTTTGAGAAGTCAATCAGGATAGCTTGCTGCATAGTGACCTGTTTTTTCGCATCGATAACAGATCACTTTCGACATGTAGTTGTGTCCTCGGCCCCTTCCACCATTGTTTGACCTTCCTCCTTGCCCTCTCCCCCCATTGTAATCACGAAAACTTTGCTGGTTTTTTTGTTTCTCAGTAGTCGCATACATGATTTTGCTTTGGTCTATTTGTGATTCTTCTTCCTCCTCCGAGATTCGTTCTTCATAAGCTTTTAATCGACCAATGATGTCTTCAAAGCTTGCAGTGTTTAGATCTAGCAGCTGCTCGAGTGATGCAACTATGTGAATGTATTTTTTCCTCGGGAGTCCTCCTTGAAACTTCTTGATCAGATTAGATTCCTCCATGGTTTTTCCTAACGCAAATGATTTTGATGATATCTCCGACAACTTTCCCAAAAAATCATCAATCTTTTTAGAGTCTTTCATCTTCAATCAATCGAATTCAGTCGTCAATGTCTATAGCCGAGCCTCCTTAACTCTCTCGGCACCCATATGTATTGCCTTGATCACTTCCCACACCTTCTTGGCAATATCGAGTTCTCTGACTCGAAGGATCATCGTCTCTGGTATTGATTGGAAGAGTAACACCATAACCATGTTGTTCTTTCTTTCATCTGTTGTAGCTGCCTCTATTTATATTATCTCCCAGACATCATGAACCCTTATTTCTATCTTCATTTTAATAGCCCAAACCGTGTAGTTTGTTGAGCTCAGCATCATACATTGTATCGATGAGGGAACATTTCCCTTCGTCTTGTTTGTTGCTGCTACAATATCTCCCATCCTTATCATCGCAAGAAGTTACTATCTCAACCCTCTTGGTTTAGATCGTCTCTTTCAAACACACTCAACCGCTTGATCTTAATTTTATGCTCTGATACCAATTATTGAATCAAGCCTTGTTTAGATCGTATGTTTCTTAGTAAACCACTCGTTTATTAACTTTCACCAAACTTATATGGTTTGTCACACTTTGACAAACATTTATTTATAGGCTTAAGCACATCTTAATCCTATTGGAAATAGGAAACACACTTTCCTTATTTCTCTAACTAGATAAACTCCTAATAGATTTAGCTACACATAAATCTAATATCTTATCTTAATCTTGTTACAACATTAACCAATATTAAGATAACTCTTTAACTATAGTTTAGACTTTTCTTCGAGCTTAATCTAACACCTTTCATTAATTGAAACCATTAAATTCAATTGAACCTCTTCTTCTCTTTAAAAAGGAACTTCCCATACTAAGTTGTCTTCTTCAAAAAAGCAAAAAACAGAGTAAGAAAAGCGAGAGGAAAGAAAAAACTAAAACAGTGTGAAGATGGCAAACAACATAAGTGTATCTTCTCTGGTTAATTTATCCAACGAACTTCTGGAAGATATCACCAAACATGTGACAAGGTTGAGCTTCATTAATGGTGCACATCTCGGGCATTTATTAAATGTGTCTAGAAGCCACTGGAAATCTGAAGTAGTTCACAGAGAATGTCCTCTATGTCCACTCAACTTTTATCCAACCATCGGATATAGTGATGCGGTAAGAAGTTTGGTCGTGGCCATGAGAGAATTTTGTGAAGCTGAGAATCTCAAGGCCTTGTACCGGGAAGGAATAACTACCTTCTTCGACTACAGAAGAAGCGACATACTAGAGGAAGGGGTGGCACAATTAAAAGTCGTTGCACTTAAAGGTCACATCAAGGCACGCTTTCTCTACGGCCTGATTCTAAGATGCACGAATGTCGAAAGAAGAGACGAAGGTTTCGACATGTTGGCTACGCTGATGAAACCATCGTTGCTAGAATCCATGGATGATATTTTGGAACTGAGGAACGATCTGACGAATAATTATTTACAGCTTTTCCAGGGAGGTGCTCTTAAGGTGGTTGAGATTCTAGCGTAATATGAACCTGACTGCAGTTGTGATGGAGACGACAATCGAGAGTATATGGACCATGTGTTTGAATGGAGGAAAGAAGGGGCAAAGGATTTTCTCTCCCCCCCCCCCTATGAACCGATGTGTCAGAAATGTTTTTGGGACCGTGAAATCAATATCTTATTTCATCTTCTCTATGGACGCTTTCATTCATCTTTCTTGAACTTTTATTGTAAGACTAGTTTATTCTTGGATTGTGTAAAATCGAACCTTAGTTATATAAAATATTTCTTTTGCGTTTATTCCTACTAAGTTTCGTTTAAATTAGTTGTTCCAGTTGTCCTAAATCAATCGAATATAGTAGTTCAATTGTACATCATTTCCATTGAATAATATTTATTTAATTAATTTGCGCCTCATTAAACCATTCATTAATTGGAACCCTTCTTCTCTTGCTTAATACAGTTTTGTATCAAATTAATTCAATGCATTAATCAGGCTAGAGTAGTTGTCCAGTTGAATCATGATTACACCATTTGTATCATTGTATCAATTAAATTAGCATTAGGAGTCATTTGTTGCAAGCCTATTAAACCCACTACTTCTTCTTCTATTCATTAACTTATTTGACTCAAGTATCGTAATTCAACTTATTCGACCCAAGTTGCCTAGTTGTAGATTTTTCCAGTTGTTCCAATTTTCTTTATGCAGTATGATCATGTATGATTACGTAAATTACACACCTTTTACATCCATTCACACGTTTTCAATCATTTCACACATTTCGCTTTACCCAACTAAATCTATTCCATTTTATTGAAATGCTATGTTAATTGAAATCCTTCATTAATTGTTCATTAATTCAAACCCAATCATTAAACCCAATTGAACCTCTTCTTCTCTTACATAGGTTGTCTTCTTCAAGAGAGGAAAAAACAAAGTAAGAAGAGTGAGACGAATAAAACCACAGAGTGAAGATGGCAAACCGAAGGGTATCTTCTCGGGCTAATATAGACGACAAAGTTCTTGAACTTATCACATTAGTGTGACGAGGTCAAGCTTGATTGATGGTCCAAATTAAGGAATGGTGTCAAGAGCCTTTAACAGGTTTATTAAAGCTCGAGCAGTTTGCAGAGAATGTCATCTTCATCCATTCCCCTTTGTTCCAACCACTAAAAATAGTGATGAGTAAAAACCTTAGCCGTGTCGATCAGGGAATTTTGTGAATCAATGAATCCTGAGGCCTTGTTACGGGAAGGAATTACTAACTACTTTGATTGCAGTAGAAGAGGCAACCGAAAGGATGGGTTGAGACAATTACAAGCAGTTGCAGAGAACGGTTACATCAAAGCGTGGTATGTCTATGACTTGATTCTAGTTTGTACGGTTGTCGAAAGAAGAGCCAAAGGTCAGAACATGTTGGCTTCCTTAATGACATTGTCATTGATTGAATCGATCGAGACGATTGGGCAACTCAGGTTAGATATAAGGAATAATATTCTAATGTCTTTAAGGGAAAAGGCAGCGGTTGTATTGGAGTTTCTAGCAGGATATGTACGGAGTGACACGGACTGCACCTGTGTTGAAGACTAGAAGGTTCAGCTCATACATTTCGTGCATGATTGGGGGGTCGCTCTTGGCGCGGAGCTACTTCATATTGATCCTTGTTAGGCATGTTGCAAAACTTCTAGGACCAGGAAATTGTGATATTAATGGTTCTTTTTGCTTAATGTTGCAAAATTATTTGTTCTAAGTTGACTAGTTATCGTTTGAAGTACCAGACTGTAGTTGACCAGTTGTTTTTAAGTTTGCTTTATGTTTATGTTTAAAGATTTAAACTATGTTGTTTATGCGCCACATGATATCAAATAAAATTGATTTGTCTAGGGTTTGCTCTATTTTCTTCGATTTTGGGATTTGGAAGACAAGCTCACAATTTGCGGGGTAAATTAATTGATGAAATCAGGTTTAATTTATGTTATCTGATATGTTTCTGGTTTTATCGATAATTAATTTATGAAGTCGGTGGGTTACTGGGTTCACCCAGGTTTTGCTCTATAAATTTTCAACTTTTGTTTGGACAGTTTCGTATTTCACCATTATCCCTTATTAAAATAATTTTATTAAAAAGATGGTGGCATTTCAGCAAGCGAATTCCACAAAAGTGGCATTTCAGCGATTGTTCCATTTATTGTAAATGAATATTCTTTATACGTGAATAATTTAAATGTAGATTTTTTAAATATTTTGTTGTAACAATATTGGTTACTATAAAATTAAGTTTATTAAATCAGTTAGAAATATATATGTAATTTAATTTGCCAAATCATTAAAATGAAGAGGTCCATTATGACTTTTGTGGTAGATAAATTCTACTTTAATATAATAGATGCATATATGACTATCCATAATATATGTTGAATTTTTAGTTTTTAATTTAGGCATACGTTAACTTATGATTAATATGTTTAATTTTTATTGGTATTATGTATTTAAATGACTATATTTGATGAAATTTATAATGCAATTATTGTTTGATTTAGTTTTTTTGTCAACAATTGTTTGATTTAGTATAGAAAAGTTAAGGTGATATGATTAATTTAGACATATTTAAATCTATGAATAAAAATTAAAATAAAAACTTATGTTTAATTTTTATTTTTAATGTTTAATTCAGACATATTTAACCTTTAATTACGTGTTTATATTTCAAAAATATTTGTTAACTCTTTTTTGTCATCTAAGTTAATTTAATAACTACAAAACCACAAGGGTATAATACAGAGGTAGAATCTTAAGGCGGCGAATACAACAATTCCCGCAAACAGAGGCGGCGGATAAAACAATCCATGCAAGCTAAGCTGACTACAAAATCTGTTATATAAACCAGATTTGCATCGGAGATAAAGACCCTAAACAAACGGGCAAGCAAAGAAGAAAAACAACAAACAACTGAAACAAGCACAAAACACGAGACATAACCAAAACCCCGAATGAGATCTAGGGACTAACTAGGAAGAGAGCGATGAAGAGAAGCTGGGAATGAAGGCTGATGAGAAAACCACGGTACCACTTATTGAGGGAAGGCGGAACGACTAAGGCTGAGATTTCTCTTTCGACTTACTCTGAGTACGAAGAGCTAACAACAACGAGATGACACATCCAATCCTAGGAATTCGGAAGACAAAACTTTGAGCAACCAATATTCCAGGGCACAAGAGACCTCCGAACTGCAAAACTGAGGCGACGGAGATAAACCTCACTCCCAGCTAGACACAACCTCTACCAACGAAAGTCAACCACAATGCATCTAATCCTAATAACTCCAGAAACCCGTAGAGCTAAAAAAACAAGAGCCACGTCCAAAACCTATCTGAGACCAGGTCCAACACAAACCAAACCAACTCAAACCAAAAACCCGAACCATCCCCAAACAGAAACATGAGGAGACCGACCAAAAACAAACAACACCACCCCACCGCTACACCAACACCCTAATTAAAAAATTAAAAATTTGAAATAACGTGTTTACGTGATTTTTTATTACAAAATTATTTAAATATAGATTTTTAAATTTTAAATTAATGTGTTTAGATTTATTTATTGTAAGGTAATATTTTTTATTCTTTATACGTAAATAGTTTAAATATAGATTTTTTGAATATTATGTTGTAACAATATTGGTTACTATAAAATTAAGTTTTTTTTAAATTGGTTAGAAATATATATAATTTAATTTGCCTAATCATTAATTGAAGTGATCCATTATGATTTCTTGTGGTAGATAAGATCTACTTTAATATAATATATTCAAATATTTAAATTTAAAATATTTGAAACACTAATAGATTTTAAAATAATTCTATTTATTAAAATATCATAAAATTCAAATATAAATATAAATCGGGAAATCAAATATAAAATATATATTATTAATTATTTAGATAATGTTTTGAATACTAATTCGAGTTTTAAATTTATTTTCTTAAGTTTACCAACTACTCTTAAGTAAAATACATTTGAATAATATAATATCCAAATTTCGATATGGGTTTTTAAGTTTTTTGGATCGAATTTCAATATTCAGATTTTTGTCCAACCCTACCATTTCTATAGATAAACTTTGTTTTGTCTACCGTTTTCTTGTCATCGACTGGAGCGATCAAGTAATTCAAACATATATTATTCATATTTGCGTCATGTAGACATTTATCAGCATCGTTGTGAGGGAAACATAAACAAAGTTATCGATCCTCGTGCTTTTTTCCTCTTTTAAGCTCTCTATCTATAATAACGACCAAACTTTTCATAGCAAATTCTGAATTTACATATACATAACTTATCTTTCAAGCAACCAAATGTTTATCCCTAGATCATAAATAATGTTAATTTTATACTTACAACTTGGCTACTAGTCTTCTTCTTGTCTTCTCCATCCAACGAACTTAATTTCCTCATTCAAATCTCATTAACTTCTCTTCTTTGTTGATCTCAATATCATTTAAAAACAATTATTAGTTCCGAGAACATGCATGTATATTTCATAAACCATTTAAATATAATACTACATGTATTATTATCATAGAATCATTCTTTTCCATATGCTTTGTAATTTAATACGAACTATATTCCACTTTTGCTCAAGGACATACGCGGCTGCTTTAAATTCAATAAATCTTGGATGTAAAAATTTTAAATGTCAGCCCAAAAAAAGCATAGTCATTTTCTCTTTTTTTCGATACACTATAACTACTCGCAAGTCACACGAAATAAACAAATAACACATATATATTTTCAAATGATTTTTTGTTCTTTTACATCTAAAACGTCATACTAGTAAATAAAAAGTCAATCTTAATTTCTATAAACTTTTGACTACGTATGTTAGTATTCACAAAAAAAAAAAATTTAGTATGTACAAAATATATTCGTAATTTGCTAACTTCGTTTGGAAATTTAACATATTCTCACTATCCTTCAAAACAAAACTATTCAAAAATAGATTATTATCGATAAAAAAGTGTTAGTCGATCGTTAAGAGTCCTTCATTAAAATGTCACTTTTAAAAGATTTTTAAAGTTGAGTGCAATAATATTTTGTTGAGTGTTATATATCATTTAAATGAATTAAATGAAATAAATGAAATAAGTAATTATAAAATCGATATTTCTTTTTTTTAATGAACAATTAATTAACAAAATAAAAAGAAGGTTTTCATCACATCTCCCACTCTCATCAACACACCGAGTACTAGTTATAATGTAATTTTGATTTCCTTATCCTTAATTTCTTAAAATTTCCATAATTTTGTACAATTTCGTCGAGCTGAAATACAAAATCGAAGTTCCAACAACGCCTCACCCGAGCCCGACCGAGCTTATACGTTCTGCTCAATCATCCCCTACACAGCGTATACGTTTCTGATACATTACCGTAGTCATCCCCTGCTTCATTTGCTTGCAGCATATGCTAACTGTTTGAATCATCCTTCTCGTTTTTTCACTACTTGTTCGGGAGAAGTAGTTTTCGAGGCCTATCCGGTACAAAACTTCAACGTTTTCAACCCTGTGAAATCTCCTTAGTCGGTGGGACAAATATCTTAACTGTTTTGGCTTCCATAGAGAATAATGGACTTTAGCCAGCGAACATTGCATGAAACGTATTTAGAGTTGACGTGTTTCTTAAAGGCATTTAACACGAGTTCAAGACTTCGAATGTCGGAGAACATATTTCAAGACTTCAAATTGGCGACACGTAGACAGATTTCTTGGAGGAGATGTTCGGTTAGATTATTCAGAGAAACTCTTTCAGACAACATTTTGGAGTTTTTCCGTTTTGGTGAAGACAATTTAAGAAGAAGTGGAAATTATGTCAGACATGTTTCCGGGACCGTGAATCCAGTATCTTATTTCATCATCTTTACAGACCCTTTATGGATGCTTACGTTGATCTTCCTTGAACTTTTATTGTAAGATTAGTTTATTCTTGTAAGACTTGATGTTCGTTCTCGTTTTCTGGCTTGTATAATATCTCTTTTGCGTTTATTCCTACTAAGTCTAGTTGAAATTAGTTGTTCCAGTTTTCCTAAGTCAATCGAGTATAGCAGTTGTTCAATTTTCCTAAGTCAATTGACTTTAGGGTTTGATTTATTTGCGCTTCAATAAATCCTTCATTAATTGAAACTTTTATTTTCTTACTCAATAAAATTCTGTTTCAAATCAATTCAATGCATTACTCAGTCTAGAGTAGTTGTTTGATTGAATCATCATTACACCATTTGTCAAAGCTTGCACCCTTTGAATCATTACTCAATACAGTTTCGTATCAGATCAATTCAATGCATTACTCGGTCTAGAGTAATTGTCCATTTGAATCATCATTACGCCGTTCTCCAAAACTTGCGCCCTTTGAATCATTACTCAATATTTTTCTGTATCAAATCAATTCAATGCATTATTCATTCTAGAGTAATTGTCCAGTTGAATCATCATTACACATTTTGCCAAAACTAGCACCCTTTGAATCATTACTTATTCTTCTATTTTTAAATTAGCCCCCTTTTCATCTATTGCAACTCTTCTCCTCAATTGTCTTCTTCAAGAAAGGAGAAACATAGTAAGAAGAGTGAAACGAAAGAAAAATATAACAGAGTGACTATGGCGAACATCAGAACATCTACTCTAGCTGATCTACCCGATGAACTTTTAGCAAATATCACCTTACGCATTGCAAGGTCGAGCTTTGAGCCTAGTGCATAGCTCAGGAAGGTATTTAAAGCATTTAGAAAGCACTAGAAATCTCAAGACGTTCGAAGGGAATGTCATCTCGATCCACTGGGATTTGTTCCAAGCATCAAAGACAGTGATGCTGTAACAAGTTTAGCCGTGGCCATGAGAGAATTTTGTGAAGTTGGGAATCCCGATGCATTATACCGGGAAGGAATCACTACCTTCTTTGACAATAGAATAAGCGAGAGAACAGATGAAGGGCTGACACAATTAAAACCTGATGCAGAGAGAGGTTACATGAAAGTGCGGTTTCTCTGCGACCTAATTCTAGCCTGCACAAATGTCGAAAGAAGAGACAAAGGTTTCGACATGTTGGCTACGCTGATGAAACCATCATTGCTACAATCCATCCATGATATGGCGTGACTGGGGACGATCTTACGAATATTTAATGCATTTACAGGGAGGTGCAGGTACGACCGTTGATATTCAAGTGGAATATATTTATGATTGTAGTTGTGATGATGCACACGACAAACAAGAGTATATGGACTCTACTTTTGGATGGATAGCAAAAGGAGACGAGTATCTCCCCTTAATGAACCGATGTGTCAAAAATATTTTGGGATCGTAAAATCACTCTCTTATTTCATAGTCTTTATGAACCCTCTATGGGCCCTTTAAGTTGAAATTTCATTGTAATACTTATTTATTCATGTTTATTAATCCCAAGTTTTGTTGAAATTAGTTGTTTCAATTGTCCTTACCTAGTCGAAAATAATTGTCATTTATTGCACCCTTTCAATCATTATATCTATTAAACTCACGATTTTTTCTTCTCTTCATTAACTTGCTCTATTATCTTGTCTTCACAATAATGGAAAAAACTTCTAAAGTTGAGAGATGGCGCGAACAAATGTACATTCTCTAGTAAATTTACCCGACGAAATTCTTGAGGACATTACCTTACGTGTGGCTAACCATAACTTGAGTGATTGTGCAAATCTCGCAATGGTGTCAAAAGCCTTTAAGAGGCTCTGGAAATCTCAACGCATTTGTAGTCAGTTTCCTCTCGAACAACGCCCATTTATGCGGTTCAGAAACAGTAAAGAGGTTGATGCCGTGAAAGAGATTTGTCAAGCTAGGAATCTTGAGGCATTGTACCGGGAAGGAATCACTACCTTCTTCGACATAACAAGAACAGAGGAACGAGAGGGAGGGTTGCGACAATTAGAATCAACTTCACAGAAATGACACATAAAAGCATTGTATGTGTATGGTTTGATTCTACTTTGTAGGGGGTGAAAGAAAAAACTAAGGATACTCGGAGTTGTCTACTCTAATGAAACCGATAGTGTTAAAATCCTTTGTTGAGATGTCTAGACTGAGGAACGATCATGAGAGTAATCATTTAGTGTTCTTAGTTGGAGGTCCACTGACTGCGGTAGAGCTTCTAGAAGAATATGAACGTGACGCCTGCGATTGTGGAGATTCTGAGGCAATAGCACTACAAGTTGCGCATAAATGGGCGTATCACATTTGGGTGGCAAAAACATTTGGTTATTCAAGTGAGGTCTGTCAGAAATGTTTCTGATACGATCAAATCCAGAGATTACATTTTGTTTTTGTTAATTAACCTAAGTTGTGCAGTTGTATTAAAAAATATGATGATATTTCAACAAACGATTTTAAATTTAGTGTCAACCATGATTCGATCATAAACATCTTCAAATTTACTTAAAGAACAACGGAAGTCATTTGATTGGATTTGTTTTTCCAGTAGAAGATAAAAAAATTAGTTAAAAACCTACAAATTTAATCATATGATTATGTTTTACCGCGGTAAAGTTGAGACGAAATGAAATCTTTAGCTTTTGACTTTTTACGTATTGTCGACACGTGTCCCGTGTTCTATGGTCATTCTCGATGTCGATAATTTATCATCGCGTAAAAATCCACGAACGAATACTGAATTACACTGAAATGAAACGCGTCGTGTTTATCATTTAAATTCACCTACCAAATCGCGTGAACAATATAAAAGTTCGTAAATATTAAAGCACACGCGCGAGTCCACGCGCCTAAAGTAATAAAAGAGAGAGAGAGATAAGAACTGAAAAAGAAAGAGAGCAAAGTGGTTAAGAGGGGCTTCAGTTGTTGGGTACTTTAGCTTTTGTCTTCTTTCTTTCTTCATTTTTCTTCAGTTTCGGCGTGCTGAAGAAGACGAATTACAGTAACAGAGAGAGATAAAGAGATTGAGACAGAGACTTCTTCTTCTCTGCTGTGAGGCGACAATCATTCTTTATTTTACCTCTCATGCCCGATTTTTCCTGCCGTTTCTCAGACGCCGGAATCCTTCTTTTCTATAATCACCGGCGGAGTTCCGGCGGTTATTCTTCGTCTC
>OVAO01002132.1:0-13361 GCA_900406285.1 Biscutella auriculata
AAAAAAAAAAGAATAAAGTAAATTAGATATTATAAATTTGCATGAAAAACTAAAATTAAAAATGAAAGAAGACTTACCAAATCTTGTGCAATGCGCAGATATGGTTTTTGGCCCCCCAAATGTTTGTGGGGACCGAGACCATCTCAGTTGGAGTTTCGGGAGTTAGCCGCATTGGTGCTCCGCTTTCGAGCTTCTGGGATGGCCTAGTGATTCGTCATCTCAACCCACAAGTTCTCGTTGATCCAGTCAGGCTGGGTCCCCTTCTTCTTCCACCAGAAGACATTCCCCTTCATACGCCGAACGCAAACAGCGTCGAACTCCTCTCGCACCCTTCCCGTAATAGTCGGGTCTCATGTATGCTTTTGCTATAATTTTGAAAAAACTTCAATTAGACAGAATTAAGAAAATAAGTAATAATAAAAATTAATAGTACTAATAAATTATAAATTTTACCGCGAATTGGTAAATTTGATGTTGGATAAGAGTTGGAGTTACGCTCCATCGTCAAACTTGGCCTTCAAGATCTTGGAGATGGCCCGGGTCAGATATCCCTTGTCCCGATCAAACCTTCACAATATTTAAAGAATGTTTAAATCTTGTTCCAATTCCTCATTAGTCGATTAAATTCACTAACTAATTCCTAAATTCCACCGAACATAATTCCAATAATAACTAAGTAATTATTCCTAATTAATTCATATAATTAAAAGTATAATCGAAGAATTGCCAGTAAGTCTGATGTTCCAGGTATGCAAGTGGGTCGGGAGTAAGAATCTTCAGCGACTCCCACCCAACATATTCAATCGAGCCTCAAGACGGGATTCCCAGTCAATGTTTGATGGATTGGCCGCCTCCATCGTCAGACTATGTTGCTGCTCCGGTTGTGCCGCCATCTCCGGTGGTGTCGCCATATCAACCGGCGAGTAATGGAAGTCCGACACCAGAAAATGTAGATCCGACGTCACACCTTGCCACTGGTTTGATCTCGGCGCCAGAAAACCATAAGGCTGCATTCCCGGTGACTAGACCAGGGATGTTTGCACAAACTGTCGCATTCTCGCCGACGTCGGTGTTCTGGAGGAGCCGTCGGCCATCTCCGGCGAGTTGGATTGGTGCGGCATGAAAGTAAATCTAGGGCCAAGGGTTTGCGGAATTCCGCCTGATCCCGCCGGCGAACGGCCTCCTCCACGGCCAATCCAGGAACTACTACCACTTCCGGCCATAATGTGAGCAAATATTGGGATTTTTTTGTGATTTCGTGGAGGTAGAAGCTTCAAATCGCGATTGAAATGGCGGAGGAGAGAGTTCTCTCTCGAGGAAGAAGGCAATAAGAGCCACTGTAAGTAACGTGGCTATGGAGTCGCTCACACAAAAGTCGCTTTGGAGTTGCTCACGTGAAGGGTTTTGCAACCCTAGAGCGACTTCGAAAATATTTGTAGCCGTTACGCGGCAACTTAAAAAAGGTGTCGCTCAAGGGTTGCTAATGTGCAACCTTTGAGCCAATCCTTTACGTTTCCAGAGCGACTCGTGAGCCACAACATCTTTTCTTTTTTGACCGAGAAGGCATCGAAACCATAACACATCTCGTAAACATCACGTAGTCGCTCTTGTGTGGCTCTTGAGCCATTATGGAGCGACGCCCAAGTAAACCATAACCTTTGATGTCACTAATCCATGTGAAATAGGAAGGGTGGTTCAGGAGTCGCTCTAGGTGTAAGTGGGTTAGGCGTCGATCATATAACAAGGGCCACCATAGAGCGACTACTTATATATATTAAAAAATCTTGTTGCCTGCATTCAAACCTTGGGCTATAGGGAAGGAAGAGTACCAAGTGTAAAGACGAGAACCAGTGAGCCATGTTGTAGAATTCGTTAAGTGTTTAGAATTAATTGTACATAAATTAATAATTATATACTCTAAACCGAATATAAACCCGTGTTTCTAAATACGTAACCCAATAAATAGTCAGATTCGAATACATAAACTAATATAACCATAAATGAAGTGGAAGGTGATTCATAATTATTTAAAAAATATTTGATCATCATATCGAACAAAGAAAGTTACAGATAAGTACTATATGCATTTAGTGGACTAACTTAACATTTAGAATTGTAATTTTTTTTGTTCAAATGTGGATATAATGAGTTGAATAATGGTTTTATAATACTTAATCGAATTTATAAGAGCCGAAGCGATTATATTTGAAAAATAATGAGAATCGAACTAGAAATCCTACATGTAGTGGTTATAGTAGTCGCTCTTAGATAGCTCATATAGCCACTCCTCAGCCACGAAAAAGAGTTTAGGGATTCATACTCTTTATTAGTCGCTCTGTGGTTGCTCCCTCAGCGACTACACTGCCACGAAAGAGAGTTTAATTTTTCAAAACCACTTTTAGTCACTCTGGAGTTGCTCACTAAGCGACGCCTGAGCGACTTTGTTGTCCGATGAAAGCCGCAACCCTCGGCGCAAGCGTAAATAGTCTCTCAATCGTGGCTCTAAGAGGTGGCTAAAGGGTCACTAAGTATGTAGTGGCTTTATAGTCGCTCACTCTTAGTGGCTATAGAGTTGCTTTCTATGGCGAGGCTATGTAGTTGCTTATCTTTGCAACTACTTAGCCACTACTTAAATTGAAAAAAGGTTATCGCTCAGATTTGAACCCTGGGCGATCGAGCAGGGAGAAGCTTTGTGTAATGTCGAGAACCACTGAGCCATATTGTATATTTCGTTAAGTGTTGACAATTAATTCTACATAAATAATTGATTTTATACTTTAAACCGAATATAAATCTGTGTTTATAACTACTTCTAAATACTTGTTTGTGATACTTGGATTAACAATTCGAGACTTCATATTATTGAAATAGATGAGATTTAAAACATAAATACATTTTTTGTTCTTTATATTCGTTTTCCTCATCATCAGAACTAGATAAATTACAAAGGAATTGATCCTCTGGTTCTTGATCTTACAATGTGAAGATGATATCTTCTGATGGTGCTGATCTATCTACTAAACTATCCACATCCACATCATCAATCGTATGTAGCTCAACATTAACGTCGGTTTCCTGATTCAGAAGGGGAGGTAGTACTACGTCTGTATATGATCTAAATATATTCCCACGCGGAATGACTTTCATAACATTGAGCCATGATTGCTTAGGTTGTTTGGTGCACGGGTATGATACATAGCAAACCTGGTCTCCCTGAGAAGCTATAGTAGACATAACTTTAATTAGTACAAAATTAATTATATGTCAAAACATATAATAGGAATGAGTATTAACCCAATATAAAAGGCTCATATTTGTGATATTTTCCAGATGCAAGTACGCCAATAACACCCCTATTGCTCTTTCTCGTTCCTCTACCTTCTCTTGGTCATACCAGTCACATTTAAAAAGTGTGATCTGCAAGTTAACACATCCTGCATACTGTAACTGCATGATATTTGTAATGTTTCCATAAAAATCGGCTTCATCGGATTCATCAGCGTAATTTTCTCCTTTAACACATATCTCGTAGTTATATGTTTTCTTCCTCAATCCGTGGTCTTTGGTATGAAACAGATATCCTCTAGTATAGTATATGGGCCAAGTTATTGCTTTAGTACTAGGGCCATAAACTAACTCTTGAACCCATATTGGAAACTCCTCGTTTGTCCCTTTTCTAGTAAGAACCTATTAAGTACACATGATATATTGGTAAGTGTTATGTACATTTAACATATATAATATTGGCTATGATCGCGGTATACTTACGTAGTCTCTAACCCATATAGGGAATTCTACATCTCTTTTCGTAAAAACTTCATCTTCGGATAATCCGGGGAACATGAAACGAATTTGAGCTTTGAGATGCCTATATATAAACCGGAAAATTCATCAAGATGATGTATTTTGTATTTAAATTTGGTACATGTATTGATAAAACCACAATATACCTCTCAAGTGGACAAAAATAGTCATAATTACGTAACACAAATGCGTGTGTACAATGGTAATCTGTATCCGAGATCCATATCTCTTTACATCTTCTGCTGGCACGGCCTACGTGTCTAAATATATTAGGGATATCGGGAAAAGGATAAACAGGGGCTTCACCTTCTTCAAATCTTGTTAACCTATAACGTTCAATTCAACAAACGAAAAAATTTGGGTTATCCTTGACAAAATATTCTTAAACAACTTAATCAAAATTACTTACCTGGATTTTGTTTGTATGTCTGAGGCAAAGTACTGCTCAGAGAAATAAGATATTTCGTCATTCACATACGACTCCACAATTGATCCAGCTGCATATCTTTTGTTTTTTTGCCTTGCTTTTCAATTTTTTGAAAAACCTCTCAAATGGATACATCCACCTGTACTGTACAGGTCCACCAAGTTCGGCTTCGTATGGTAGATGGACGGCGACATGCTCTATTACATCAAAAAAGGCCAATGGAAATATCTTCTCTAGATTGCATAAAATGATTACAATGTTCTCCTTCATAATTTGGACCCGATTTACTCGGAGAGATCTTGAACACAAGTTCCGGAAAAAGCTTCCAATTCCCACTCATAAATTACAAAGGTTCGGTAAGTTAATGTTTATTTATGATTACAGAGTTATATTAAAATTACTTACTTTTCATTTAAAATTGACATACCAGATAGTGCAAGATGTACGTTTCGACGTAAGAGCTCTGCAAAAATAAACGGAAGTAATCACTCCATGAATACATGACAATCATGACTCTTCATGCCGCAAACTTCCCTCCATCAATATCCACACAAGTAGCTAGGTCTGACGTATATCCATCTGGGAATCTAACCTTACTTTTGACACAGTCTAATAAGTGTTCCTTTGCAATTGGGTTCAATCACCATATAGGAAAAGGAACTTTCTCACGATATCTAGATGCAACTCTTTCCTTGAAAAAAATAGTTCCAAATCCTTTCTCGAATTCTTTGTGTCTTTTGATTTGTCGTCATTCATCACGGTGTGCAAGATGTTATCAAATAAATTCTTCTCTATATGCATGACATCTAGATTATGTCGTAGATCTAAGTCCGCCAGTAAGGCAACTCCCAAAAGATGCTTTCTTTGTGCCAATTATGCGTCTTACCATATCCCGACTACTTTACCTCGTGACCGTTGCCACCCCATTCAGATGTTTTCCGCGGATTAACCTGAGTTATTCGCTCGTACTATACTTGTGCACCAGTCAGAGTTTCATGTGGGTTGACACTCAAAGCGTGTTTCCCTTTCATAAATTGTGTTTTATTTTTCCGGAGTGGATGACCCCGAGGGAGATATCGTCGGTGACAATCAAACTAACTAGTCTTCCTTCCATTTGGTAGCTGAAACGCTTTTGTATCTTCCATGCATAATGGACATGCTAATCTACCGTGCGTTGTCCATCCCGAGAGCATTGAATATGCTGGAAAATCACTTATCGTCCACATCAACACCGATTTTACGTTAAAATTCTGTGTAGTTGATATATCCTACGCCAAAACACCAGTACACCAAAGTTCTTTAAGCTCATCGATCAGAGGTCGAAGAAAAATATCAAGACTTGCTCTTGGATGCTTCGGCCCAGAGTTCAAAATTGTCAACCATAAAAATTCTTCACTCATGCACATATCTTAAGGAAGGTTATATGTAGTAAAAATCACAGGCCATAGAGAATGATGTCGTGACATACCAAACGGATTAAATCCATTTGTGCACAATCCAAGGTAAGTGTTCCATTGTCCCTCCTCTGAATCGTGCTCAGCGTGCCATCTCATTGCTTTAGCATTCCTCTCTGTTTGATACATTCTCTTTATTCTATCGCCCACCGGCAAATACCACATACGACTATATGGTATATTTTTTCGTCCCGTACTAGGCTTATACCTTGGATGCTCACAAAATTTGCATTCATCCAATGACTCATCTTCTTTCCAGTATATCATACAATTCTTGACGCACACATCAATTGTATGATACGGGAGGGCTAATTTACGCATCAGTTTCTCTTTCTCGTAATACGAATTCGCCGCTTGGTTATCGTTCGGCAAAATCCGCAAAATTAGCTTAGTCCAACCGTCTACGCATCTCTCCGCCATATTACTATCTACCTTCAGGTTCAGGTACTCAGTCGCTATAGATAATTGCGAGTCTCCTTTATGACAACCAGGATACAATGGATCTAACATGGTGAAAAAATTTCTTGTGTCCTCATTTGGAGGTTCCTCCATGTTAGGTAATTCTACTGGGGTTTGGTTACCGAGAACATTCCTTTGATCTCCTTGGTTATCAAAAGTGATGGTTTCATTAAAGGCATCATGAACCATCTCCTTGGTTTTTGACGACCCGATCCATCGGAAATTTTAGTATATAAGGACGTCCCTTCCTTCTCATTTTTCACATCTCAAAAAACCAACTCTCTCTCAAAACTCAATCCCCTCTCTAAAAAACCTTTCAGTCTCCAGCCTTAGTATGTAAGTCTTCGGTTTTAATTTAAGTTTTAAAGTTTTGTTTAGAGTTATAAAATTATTAGGTATGTTTAGATTAAGTTAATAATTACGGAATTTATAAATGTAATTAGTTTTATTAAGAAATATTGTTTATACATATCAGTAATATTGTAATAAATATTGTTCATAAATTAGAATTATCGTTAATATCGTTAGAATTATCGTTAATATCATTATAATTATTGTTAATAAATATCGTTAACCCGAACTAATAAATATCGTTAATATAATTTATAATAATTATTTTATTAAACCCGAACTAATAAATATAAATAATATATAGGTCGAATTTTCCGGGTCAATCATCTCGGGCCCAATCTTGTCGGGCTAATTCCGTGAGAGCTCCATCGAGGGGTCAAAGCTCTCCTTCTGGAAGTGGAGGCTCATGATCAGTAGGGATCCCAGAAACTCAGGCGCCGACCCAGGGATCTAACCCTCCTCAACAAACTTCCGTCGAGGAAATTTTGCTCCAACCCGGACGAGAGCATTGTGTCCGGCTCGATCCGAGAACTCTACCCGGGATGAAATGGTTTCAGCTTAAAAATGGAATCACCAAGTGTATCAAAAGAATGATGCATGGTATGCTCGAAAACGGAAACCCTAGATATTCTGAGCTTAGCCTGGAGACTAAGGAGACATGGTTCCGTAACTTTGTGGTAAGATATTTAAACAATTGTAAATTAAATTTAAATATAATTTATAATTAAATTAATTCTTTTAAATACTATTAAATTACAGCAATCATTCACTTGAGACTCGGCACTAACTTCGACTGTGCGGGCCAAGTTCCACGATGTTGCTCGGGATACTTATCGGCAGAATATCAACGAATGGAAGCAAAATTGGCTTGACGGAACTGGCATGCCCTCTGGCCTCAACCCGAATGTTTGGGCCGAACTCAAACTTTATTGGGATTCCGCTGACGCGGAGCGGATTTCTGCTATTAACTCTGCAAACCGCAAGAGTGATCGGGGCGTGAAAGGCATAGCAACCCATAATTTGGGTGCCACTACTGTCGAGCAGATAGCTCATCATATGGTACGTATAATCTTTATTTTTAATATTTAATTTACTAAATATTTCAAACTTTTTAAACTAATTATATTTTCCTTTACTTATTTTATAGAAAGTTGACTCTGGCGGTGTAGACCCGATCTGCTCACAGTATTCTCGACAACCCACACCAACAAAGCAACTAGCATGATCGAGGATCACATTGCTTTGGAAGTCATCGAAGCGGTTAATGACCAACGGATCCAACTCTCTCAGGGCTAAAACGTTCTATCCCAAGATGACCTCAACAATATTATTCTCCATGTATAATATATAATAGTCTTTAGTAACATATTTGGTTATTAAATCATTTTTCTAATATTTCTGTATTTTTTTGTAGCAAACTTTGCAAGTAAAGGGACATCGATACGGATTTGGCTGGTTGAACATCAGGAGCTCGTCTACCTCTTTGGGTTATAGCACGAGCAACAGCAGGAATTCCAAGTCCGAGGCAGCTCAGACGGAGATTGAGACACTGAAGACCAAGAACGCTTAGATTGAGTCTAAGAACGCGGAGTTTGCAGAAATGATGTGTCAACAAAATGAATTTCTGTTCAAAATGTTTCCGACCTACCCTCGGCCTCCAGGTCCAGACGACGGCTCCGGCTCCGCACCTGATGGATTTGCAGCTTTTTAAATTATTTCTAGTTTTAATGTTTTATTTTAAATTTTAAAAATATTTTCTTTTAATTTATGCATTAAACATTTTATTTTATTTTTAATTTCGTTTTTAAAAAATAAATATTTTATATCTTTCCATTATTAAAGTTAATGAAAAATATAAAATATTTATTTTTTTATAATAATTTACAATTTTCTGACGGCATAATCCGTCAGAAATTCCAACTGTTGGATTCCGTCAGAGTTTCCGACGAAAATATTCGTTGGAATCTGTCAGAAATTCCGACGGATATACCCGTTGGATTCCGTCAGAATTTCCGGCGAAAATATCCGTTGGGATCCGTCGGAAATTATGATGGAAATGTCCGTTGGAATCCGACAAATAACCGGATATCTATATGTCGCAATCCGTCGGAATTCCGACGAATTTCCATCGGAGTGAGCATTTTCGACGACGTAGAACCGACGGTCATTTTCCATCAAAATTCCGTCAGAAACAGGTGTTAACGAGAAATTTTCAACGGATTGGACCATTGAAAATTGCGGATTTTCTTATAGTGATCTGATTTTATTTCTTCTTAAGAAAGTCTAGCATCGTCGAACATGTTGCAAATAAAGCTAAATGCTATAGTACACTGCTGTTTAGAATTTTCAAAGTTTCTACTTATATATCTAAGTTAATCTAACTACAGTTCCATCAATAAAATAACAGTTCGTTTGTATAGCACAAAATATAAATTACAGATATTTTTTTTTTATCTCCATGGAATATAAAATATAAGAACGTTTTTATAAGATTATCCGAAACAAGACGACAATAGTTACAACGGGAAAGATTAATGAGATGCGCATTGGGGTTATGAGCAATGGAAGACGATGCCAATTATTCAGAGCGTTATGATCGCCTAAGGATCGTAGACAGTCTTCCACTCGCACAGACGAGTTGGTCCAAACGAGCAACAGTAGACATGATCCAACCTCCATAATCTTCTGTGCGATAAACATTCCCACTTTGAATAAACCTAAACCCAGATGATAATTATGCCTAAAGACAATCTCGAACAATTTCCGGATACCCGTAGAAAGAGCACGAAACTGTAATAGACCTGTCCAAAAAGACTTAACCGAGAGAGCTAAGCCGATACTAAATTATGACATCCGAACCAAGCACCTGATATCTGAAGAACTAAAGATCGGAAAACAAAACCAGCACCACCAGATAAACGCATTCTTAAAACTAGCTAAGAAACAAACAGAACTAGACCAACGAGAGTGTCAAACCGGAGCAAACCCAAGTATGATTTTGAAATTCATACCTAAGATTCTTCGCAAACCCAAACAACGATGCATTCTCAGCAGGAAAACGCATCTCGCTGTCACGTCCATGGCCATGAGACTGAGCAAAAGACAGAGAGCCAAAGGCAGAGAGGGACGCGACCCGTAGTTGGACAACTAACGCCAGAGTAGCCAAGTACAAACCGAAATCTGAGTAAACTGACGACATGCACCGGAAAATTGAAGAGAACCGGTGAGAGAAAAACCAGAGGCAACACCACCGAGACTTCAAACTGCGAGGCTCCATCAAACACTGACAAGCCGACGCCGACGACAACGACAACGAGGATTGACGACGGACCAAGGCAGAAAGAAGAAATGGCAAGCCAAAAACACCGCTATACAACAAAAACAAAGATGGAAAAAGACGGGAAGACCGACGGCGTCACTGCCGAAGCAGCTCGGCACCGACCGAATTGAATCTTAAATGTGGTGGTGCTAGGGTTTGAGATCGTATATTAGAGAGAGTTCTCCATAATTACAGATAATTTTTTTATTGTATTTTGTCATCTAGTACATTATTGTTCAATATTATTTCTTTTTGTTTATACTAACAAAAATTAATTGCTTTGGATGAAAATTTTAAATGCCTAACTATTAGGAAAACGACCAGTTGAAATACATGACCCTCCATTAAAGATTTGTACGTGAAACAGTGATCTACGCAAAATTTAAATGATGTCAATTATATTTTATTTAATCTGTGTAAGTTTTGAACTTCACGAAACGAATATAGATAGTATGCTAGTAAAATTGACTAACGATGATGATTTATTTTATTGAAGTGTGATATCTGATCCATAGAAACAAAAATTAGATGTGTTGAGTGACAACGTTAAATTCAATATCAAGTCATATATAAGGAAATCTGCATATTCATATATAGTCAAATAATTGACCTTTCCTCCTCTGAATCTATAAAAATACAAGGTCCTATTCAAAATTAAACCCGAACTAAAACTTGAAAGCTACAGTATTCACGTTTTATACAGTTATGGTATAATTTTGTTTACACAAATAAAAGTTTATAAATAAAAAGTATTAAAAGAGAAGATGTGTATAATGTCTATTCCTTATACTACAAGAAAACAACCACTTAACTTTACGACGGAGCAAATTGTCAATACATGACTCAGCTTCCATTAACACTTCAAGACATATTAGAGAAGGAATCAAAGATAATGATTATGGAACCTAGTAACAATTGTGGAGGTTTGATCGAAAAAATCAAATGTTTTGCATCTTTTTCTATATCTCCTCTCTCTAGAAGTTTTATTGTTCTATCTCAATATCACTATTGAATTTGTGTTTCTTCAATCTATGTTTGAGTAAGGTGAATTAGATTATATTTTCATTTTAACATATTGATCCAAAGTTACGTTGTAGATCAATTAAAATTCTAAACTCTGTAACATTTCACCGATGATTGTAGTTACTGTCGTAGTCGCTTCTTTCGCCCCCTAGCTTGTTGCAAAGTCATTGTAATTTAGTGACACTTTAAGTCGTGTCATTAATTCTAATCGTTAATTAATATGATTTTTATACTAGTATTAACCAGAATCAAATGTTACTATGTCGACAAAAAAAAAAAATGTTCCTATATAATCAGCCTATGTGACTTTGAGTTTAATAGCGATCGATCGAGTACACAAAAGAGAAGAATATTATTCAATCAGATAATGAAAAACTGTTACAGAGATGAGCTTTATATGCAAGAGAGAAGAGCTAATTTAACTAACTTAACGATTAACTAAACCAATGATATAAATTGAATTGAACCAAAGCTAAACCAGATGGAACAGCTAATGTATATCTCTAATATATCCCCCTCAAGTCTTTATCTCCCTATTCTGCAACTTGATAAAGACTTGATAATGACATTTTGCTGAGAAGATGATGAAATGGTGAAGGATGAAGTGGTTTTGTGAGAATGTCTGCAATTTGATTCGCAGAAGCAACATGTATTGTGTTGAGAAAACCGGATTTGATGTGGTCTCTGATGGTGTGGCAATCGATTTCCACATGTTTTGTCCTTTCATGGAATACAGGATTGCTTGCCAAATGAATCGCAGATTTCGAATCACAAAACAACTTCGCTGAGCTTGTTGTTGGAATCTTGAGAAATGTTAATATCTGTTGTAACCAAGTCATTTCACAAGAAGCTAAGGATAAACTTCTATATTCTACTTCGGTGCTGCTCCGACTCACTTGTTGTTGCTTCTTCGACTTCCAGGAGATCAAGCTATCACCAAGGAAGATGCACTGACCAGACACCGAGCGTCTAGTGTCTTTACACGCAGCCCAATCTGCGTCCGCGAAGCCATTCAAGCAGACCTGAGAAGAAGAAGAATAGAATAAGCCCTGAGCAGGATTAGACTTAATATATCTTAAGATCCTATGTGCAGCAACAAGATGAACATCCGTAGGAGCTGACATAAATTGACTCAAAGTATGCACAACATAAGTAATATCAGGGCGGGTTATAGTTAGGTAAAGAAGCTGGCCAATCAAGGCTCGAAAATGTAAAGGTTCTTCTAATGAAACTCCCTGTTCTTTGGTTAACTGATTGGCAGGATCCATTGGTACTGATGCTGGCTTACAACCAAGCAATCCAGCATTCGCCAACAGTGATAAAGCATACTTCCTTTGGCATATAGAAATCCCAGTAGAAAACCGAGCAATTTCTAAGCCTAAGAAGAAACGTAGAGGACCAAGATCCTTGACTTGAAATTCTCCATTCAGGAGATCCTTTAGGTGTTGAACTTCTGCATCAGAATTAGAAGCTATCATTATGTCATTGACGTAAATTAAAACTGTTGTAAAAGAAGTAGAGGTGATCTTAGCAAAGAGAGTGTTGTCAGAAAGACACTGTTGATACTGGTCTTGAAGCAGAACCGAAGACAAGCGCTGGTACCATTGTCTAGATGCTTGTTTTAGACCATAGATGCTTTTCTTGAGTCTGCAAACTAGGTTTGGAGGAAGCGTGACACCATCCGGAGGAGTATATCCTTGCGGCAAAGACATGAAGATCTCTTCATCCAACTCAGCATTGAGAAAAGCATTTGTAATATCCAGCTGTGTTAGTGTCCAACCATGTATAGCAGCAAGACTTAGCATCAATTTAACAGTATTAAGTTTTGCCACTGGAGCAAATGTGTCAGTGTAGTCAATCCCTTGTTGTTGTGTGTATCCTTTAGCTACCAAGCGTGCTTTATAACGCTCAACTGTTCCATCAACTTTATACTTAATCGTATAAACCCATTTGCAGCCTATAACATTTGCATCAGGAGGTAAAGATTCAATAACCCATGTGCCATTACTTTGAATCAATTTCTGAAAAGCCACCGAGAGAGAAAAGTTGTTCTCAAATGTCATCCTTTATTATTCTTTATTATAATTGATTTATTTTATTTTTTGTAAAATAGGAAAGTAAGTAGAAGTCGAAATTGACCTTATTGAATTTTGATATTTACAATCAATACCAGCGGTTTACTCCAAAAAACCAGGTGAAACCGAGAACTGTTTATTAAACCAAGGAATTGTTCTGATTGATTCGAAATTTGAATCAATTTCGGATATCGCCCGCCCCGAGTCGGGTGATATCGAGACCCAAATCGATTACTCTTTCAAGAGGAGAGAGTTTTCCATTTTTCCAAATCCTGTAACCCTAATCGAATCCAACAGTTGAACGATTCTTCCAGTTTTCTCCAGATTTCTAAAATTGAAACCTTGATCACAATAACACCCACGATTCTTCCAGTTTTCTCCAGCTTTTCTCGTGTAACCGCTCAAATAACACCCACGATTCTCCAAACCGTTCCTGCTTAACTCCTTCA